>JACSCI010000013.1:15859248-15879794 GCA_016801065.1 Sceloporus tristichus | reverse complement strand
CCATGCAGGAATACATAGGACCCTAGGGCTGGAGGGGATCCCCAAGGGCCACCCGGTCCGGTCCCATATTCTGCCATTCAGGAATACATAGGATCCTAGGGCTGGAAGGGATCCCCAAGGGCCACCCGGTCCAGTCCCATATTCTGCCATGCAGGAATACATAGGACCCTAGGGCTGGAGGGGATCCCCAAGGGCCACCCGGTCCAGTCCCATATTCTGCCATGCAGGAATACATAGGACTCTAGATAGCCAACTGCCCCCAATCATATACTGTGCATTTCCTTTTTGTCTCCCTAAGTGCAGTATTTTACATTTGTCCCTGCTGAAATTCTGAGGACCTTTTCCTGTCGCTCTCTGGGCCAGATTTCTGTCAGCATTGCTTTCCTCTGAGGCTGAGAGAGTGTCACTTTCCCAGAGTAGCCCGGTGGGTTTCCATGGCTGAGTGGTGATTTGAACACTGGTCTCCCAGAGGGGTCCAAGAGTACGTCTATATTGAAGAACTAATGCAGTCTGACACCTCTTTAATGTCTATAGCTCCACCCTACAGAATCTTGGGATTTGTAGTTTTATAGCATCTGGAGCCTTCTCTGGGTGTATCTGTATTGTAGAAATAATGCAATTTGACACCACTTTAACAGAATCCTGGGATTTGTGGTTTTCTGGGGCGCTGGCACTCTTTGGCAGAGGAGACTAAAGACCTTTCAAAACTACAAATCCCAGGATTCCATAGGCTGGAGCTACAGCACCCAAAGTGGTGTCAAACTGCACTGTGGAATCCTGAGATCTGTACTTTTGTAAGGTCTTTAGACTTTTGGGTGTCTCACCAAATGAGAAATCCCAGGATGCCATAGAGATGGAGCCAGGGCCGTTTGACTGGGGTCCAACTTCATTATTTCTGCAGCAGAGATGCACCTCAGGGAAGGCTAAGGACCTTGTAAAACTACAAACCCCAGGATTTATGTAATACAGCACCAGGGTAGTTAAAGAGGTTTCAAACTGCATTATTTCTGCAGTGTAGATGCACCCTTTAAGGATAAATCCCTATTTACTGCCCAATTCTTTATCCATAACACCCAGCAAGTACATTTCTGGTAACGTCGGAAACTATGTATTTGTTGTATTTTATGTGCATTGATGTGCATTTCCAATCACTGTTCACTTTCAGATCGGTCCACAACGTATGTGTATTTCTATTCCAAAAGGCCTTTATCTTGACAACCTCAGCATTGATTTGGTGAACACATCCTGTGATCCATCCAGCTGACTTCCTTAGGAAGTTCTCTCACACAAAAGGTTATCTCCTGCTTTTCCCCACATAAACCCTTGCCTCAGCCATGGAAGCCCAAGTCCCACTCTCTCAGCCTCAAGAGGAAGGAAGGCCAGGGCCAAGAAGAAAGCTTGCCAAGGAAAGCCCAAGACAGGTTTGCCTTCATGACCTGGAAAGGAGCGGTCACTTGGAGATCAGGAAACAATGGAAATCAACAAGGCACACATCTTCTTCCAGATAATGCACACAAGTACAATCCTAAAAAAGCAATAGCAAAATACAATAGTAAGCTACAGTGCGCAGACGCACACACACAAAGGCAACAATACAGAATAAAAACTTTGTTTTGTGCACAAAATTGTTTTTAAAGTACTGTGTGTAAAATGATATGTATAAGTTGCATATGAAACATCAATGGATGCTGTGTTTCTTTAAATGTTTTATTTAGAACATATAAAACACAAAACTAAAACACATATAATAACATTATATGTGCGTTGTTTTCTTTTACATGATTATAACCTCACATAAGTACCAATGTTCTTCACTTTATAACAAATTCTAATCCTTCTGACTCTCAGTTTTGGTCGTGTTTTGACTTGGATCCCATCTCCAAGGGATCGATCTCTTCATGCATTGGCAACATGGCATTGACATAGGACTGGGGTTCGAGTCCCGGCTCAGCCGTGGAAAGCCATAGGGAGACCATTGGCAAGTCACACTCTCTCAGCCTCTGAGGAAGGCAAGGGCAAAGGCCCTCTGAAGGAATCTGCCTAGAGAACTCCAGAGTCGGTTTGACTTAGGGTTGCCATAAGTCAGAAAGGGCTTGAAGGGACGCAACCACCTCCATCTTCACATACTGCAAACTCTTCTGGTCCGGATAATTTGGGATAAGGGAGAGCCAACCAGTCCAAAACCCCAATGAGAGTCCCATCCCATGGAAGGGAGTCCCAGCATCTAGCCCTGTCCTCCTTTGCCCTCCAGAGGGGCTTTCCTCTTGTCCTCCCAGATCAGGAAGGGACTAAGTTTGGCCATTATACCTGGGAGGGGACTGCAATGCCCATCACCCCCTGTGAAAAGGGGCTGTATGGCCCAGTGGGAAGAGCTGCATTGCTTTTCTGCTCTGGGGCAGGACAAGGAGCGTGAAGGGGACTGCAATGCCCAACATCCCCCTGCGAGAGGAATCCCTGGGTCCTTCAGGGCAACTCTATCGTCAACATCTGTTGGAACTTGGCCTACAAATCCTGCCTCTAAGGCTGCATCCGCACTGCAGAGATAATCCAGTTTAACACGGCTTTAGGTGCCAGGGCTCAATGCCAGGCCATTCTGGGAACTGTAGTTTGCTGAGGCCCCAGAGAAGGTTCAAGAAGCGTCTCTCAAAAGGAAGAGAGGCCAAGAGGGAGGGAGAGGAATAACTATAACACCAACAAGAACAGGAGGCTTGGCAGGGAGACAAGGAACAGATGGGGAAAGGGAGGCAGAGATGAGGATGAAGGTGAATTGGAAAGACCTGGAAGAAGACAGAGGGCGATGGAAGGAGGTGTTGCAAAGGAGGGGGAGGCCGCCAGGGGGAGCCAGAGAGAGAGGCCTCTCTCCCGCCCTCACTCTCAGAATCATAGAGTTGGAAGAGACCAGAGGGGCCAGTCCTCCAACCGCTGAGTTCCGCTTCCTAGAGAGGCAGAAGGGGGTGGGGAGATATTCAAAGGGCCTTTTGCTGCTTTCTGTGAAGAAGAAGGAAGAGGAGGAGGAGGTAAGAGGAGAAGGGAGCCCCAAATATCCCTAGTCTGACTCTGAGAGGGAAAGGCCTGGGCTAGGCCCCTCTTCCTTCCCCGGGTCTCCAAGGGGCTGCCAGAGATCCCTTTTCATTCTGGATGAATGTTTTAATGGCCCCCAGCAGAGCAGGAAGGGACCCTTCCCCCAAAACCCATGGGACACATGAGATCCTAGGGTTGGAGGGGACCCTGAAAGGTCATCCAGCCCAGCCCTCCTCCTCCTTCCAGGAGGGGTACATAGAGTCCTAGAAGCCCGGATTCAGAAGGCTGAGCCTCAAGGAGGAGGCTGTAAAGGCATCTTGCAGCCCTCTATGATCCGAGAGCGAGTCTCCTTACACAGACTATACAAGATGGAAAGGCAGGGAGAGATTGTCTTGTGATCAGAGAAAAGGCTGGATCAAAACAAAAAGGATTGGAACACGTGATAAAGATGTGATCAAGAAAATGGGTCTGTCATTAGATTTAAAAGCAACAGGAGCAACAACAAATGCAAAGCCTTGATAGAAACGTGATCAATGAGTTTCCAATCATATATTCTGCATTGCTGGGGAAATATAATATACATTACATATTATTATTATTATTATTATTATTATTATTATTATTATTATTAACCTTTATTTATGAAGCGCTGTAAATTTACACGTCTTTTTAGTTAGACGGTTCCTTGCCCTCAGGCTTACAATCTAAAAAGACAAGACACAGAAGGAGAAGGAGAAGAAGGGAGCGGTGGAGGGAAAACATATCCCTCTTGATCAATCGAGAAGATAACAGACAGTTCTCTTTAATGGAGATAAAGGTTTAGAACAATATTGATACAGGAAAAGGAACTTTATTTTGTGTCGTGTGGTTATTGTGGTTGTCTATTTACGTTATTGTCAATATTATTGTTAAATAAACTATATTTTTAAAAGGAAGAGGGGGAAAGGGATCTCCGAAGCTCAGCCTCAGAGAGACTGGGACAAATTCACTTTGCTGACTCTGCATTTGCAAAGAAGAAGAAGAAGAATTCTTTTTACTGGATCAGTTCCATTGCGTATAACTTCTGTCCTTGTTTTTGCTGCCATGTGCCGCCTCCAAGTCATTTCTGACCCATGGCAACTCTAAGGCAGACCTGTGGCAGGGGCTTCTTGGCAGCATTTGCTCAGAGGGGTTTGCCATGGCCTTCCCCTGAGGCTGAGAGACTGGGACTTGTTTAAGGTCTTCCAGTTGCTTTCGTGGCTGAGCCACAATCCGAACCCTGGTTTCCAGAGCCCTAGCCCAGCGCTTAAACCGCTCCGCCACACTTCCTTGGTCTCTCTACCACAAATTATGCAGCCGCGTTTCCCGCATTTTGGACCTATGACCTCCTGAAAAGAAAGTTGTATCTCTTTCTGACAGCTTTGACTTTTCTTGCTTTTTCCTTTCTTCTTTTTCTTCCTTCCTTCCTCTTTGCTTTATATAATATGTATTAGTACTTTTTAAACCCCCAAACAGTAATACCTTTTGTGGGGCCAACCAAAATGCACAAAATACATGTTGCAAGCCTTTGAAAAGCTCCACTGGCTTCTTCATCAGGCAAAGAGTTGTTCTTCTTGTTGTTGTTGTTGTTTGAACTCTGCTTTTATCCCAGAATTGGGCCCAAAGCAGCTTACAGTCTAAATACATACTGCAATTAAAAACTCTTTAGGTGTTAAAAATCATCCAGGAGGGGAAAATGTATGTAGATGTTAATGCAGATGTAGATCTTTCCCCTCTCTGCCTGATTTTTAACATCTTTGCCTGATGAAAAAGCCGGTCAAGCTTTGAAAGCTTGCAACATTTAGTTTTTGCATTTTGGTTGCTCCCCGAAAGGAATCCCTGTTTTGTTGATTTTAGGTGTTATTGGTCAGGAACAGCTGTGTGAATGCTCCCCTTCAGACAATAAAGCAGATCCGGTCAATTAGGAACCTTTATGGACAGTAAAGAAAACATCACAGGCAGACCTTGCGCCTTTTAGGTTGATCTGAGGTTACATGCGAAGCCCAGACACTGATTGTGTTATTTCATGTTCCCACCTCCATAGTCCATACCACTCTGGCCCTTTCCTTTCCACTGGCAATGCAATGCCAGATAACAGACTCATTACTATAACACTGTACTTACTAATTAAACATCTATCTCTATATCACTACCTTTATAAACTTATGGCCTATTTAACCATCATTAACAAATTCATAAATCAGTAATCTTCTGTTCTATCAATATGCTTATACTTTATAGTTATACAGTCACATCCTCCATTTTTGTGAGGGATCTGTTCCAGACCTCCCTGCAAAACTGCCACTTTGCGGCGGTCTGCCAGCGCTGCTGTTTGCTCCGCGAGGGAGCCGCAGCAGCCAAACTGCGCGACTCCCTCGCGGAGCAAAAAAGAAGCTCCAAAATGGAGCTTCTTCCTGCGGCGCAGTTATGGCGCACTCACGACGCCATAAGTGCTGCACGACGTGCGGACGCACAGCGTCTGCTACATCAATATGGCGGCGGCCGTGTGGAACGGCCGCCGCCATATTATACGTATTACCTACGTACTAGGGTTAGGGGGGTGCGGAAGCACCGCCCCTTCCTAACCCTAATATATATTCAATACGTATTTTATGGTGGTTTGTAACCCGCCAAAGATTCAATGGTGTTTATCAGACGAGCTCTTAAAGAGGTACTATTCCAGTGTGACTCCTCTAGCTGCCTCCTGTTGCATGCTGGGATTGGCAGTTTTAAGGAGGGGTATTTAGAATTCTCAGGCAGAGAAGTTCAGCTCCTTAAAACTGCCAATCCCAGCATGCAACAGGAGGCTGCTAGAGGAGTCACACTGGAATAGTAGCTCTTTAAGAGCATAGTGTGATAAACATCTATGATTGTGTGTATTTAAACTGAGGCTTTAATTTAAAAAGTATGTCTTGATGCTGTATAAAATGCTGAGTGACAAGTTGAATTGCTCATAAATGATTTAATGGTATTGGTGATCATTTATATAAATGTGTTATTGTTTCTTTGATATATTGATTTGCCATTTATTGCGACGGGGTCAAAAAGGAGGGAGATTGGTCTTCATCAGGAATAAATCTGTAGATTTTCCATCATGAATTCACCATAATATGAGATAGGCTTAGACTTGTTTATATGGAATTATGTTATGCTGTGATGATGTTGATGGGAGTTGTTATATAATTAATGTGTTACCTACTGAGGGTTAATAAGCTTTCTAACTAGGCCAGCATCTGCAATAGAACCTGAAGAATGGGGAGGGGGGGTTTTATTGTGAGAGCTTTAGACAGAGGCTTTAGGTGAGAGATGGCTAGAGCTATTAGATGTTGAATTAGTGTACAACCGTCCCTCCATTTCGCAGACTTCAGGTCTGTTGTTTCAATTATTCATGGAGTGGCTTGGCTAAAATGGGATATCCATGGGATGCATGCATGAGAACATGCTACCATTCAAGCCAATGGGGCTTGAATATATGCAAGTTTCCAATTTGTAATGCACCATTGAGTTGGAAGAGACCCAATCTAAGGCCCTCAACAGATAAGCATTAAGAGCCGGCATTGGGGCAGAATGGGAGAGTGGCAACTGTACACTGCGTGCCCCGACTCCACCTCCATGCCAGTGTGATGCCACGTGCCCCACCACATGGTGGGAGGCGTCACACCACCCTCTTGGCACAATGTGCATACATGTTGCGCCAAAGAGGTGTCAAAAAGCTGCAGCACCGGTGTCTATGGTGCCCTTAATACAATGCAGAAAGAAGCTGCTTTTTGTTGCTTCTCTTTGCGTCACAGACCTGCTGAGTTGGGGCCGTAGCATGCGGTTGCCATGGCCCTGATCCAGCAAGGAAAGGGGCGGTGGGAAGCTGCTCCTTTGGGGCAGTCTGCCGAGCCCCTAAGGCTTCTTTTTCTCTCTCTGGATCTCAGGAGGCACACATTGTAGATCTATGGACTTAGCAAAGTCCGGGGGCCTTCCTTTATTCTTTCTCAAAGTCTCAACCGTCTCTGTAGTATTTCTGGTAGCACTGGCTTTTAAATTGCAAACTTCATTCTCTGCCGGTTGTATGGCCACAGTAGCCTTTAAACAGTCAAAGCCCTCCCCGGCCCTCTCACCCCCGAGTGACTCCTCACTGGGGATGGTCTCTCCTGGGTCTTCCTTTGGCCAGGGGGTGCAACCCAAGTGTTGCCTTTGTACCCAAGCACCCACTGCCAGCAACCTTTTTTTGGGCTGATGTACTCCCCTTGCAAAAAGGGCACATCCGCACGCTCTCTCAGTGGGAAAACCTTTTTTAAAATATAAATATTTTATTTGCACATATATCACAGTCACAATCATATGAACATGCAAAATAGACTAAAATACATCGACACACAAATACACTAACATACATACTAAAATCTTACACTACACCCTTAACCTCACAATTACACATGAACTTGTGACTTCCATCCTCTACAGTTTAACTTGTTGCTTTGTGTATCCCTTATAAATATTCTTTCAGTTTCCCATATATGTTCCTATATTCCATGAAAACAATTCACTACTACTCATCTATTTCATTATATGTCTGTACAAAATTTATTTCTCTCCTTTGCGAATGCAATGCTCCTTCAGCAGATATTTGATCTACAAATCCTTCCTATTAATTTATCATGTTCAAGATTTCAGGAAAAAGATCCCTTCTGAAGAAAATATCTCCCCCATTTCTCCCTCATATATTCAAACACCAAGTGCCAATCTTCTTTAATTTTTCTTGGAGAGGTGTTTTTTAGAATTTGAGTCTGTTTGTCCATCTCTGTTATTTCTATTAATTTCATTAACCATTCCTCTTTATTCGGAATGTCTTAATTTTCCATTTCCAATCGTGAAGGTGGGGATTGGAGTAGCCTTCTCTGTACAGCTCTGGCTGGCTGTCCTCAGAGCCGCTCAGGGCTGCTGCAGGCCCTGTTCCCTCCGGCTGGAAACCTGTGGAACTGGAACTCACAATCTGGGGACTGGACCCCACTGACTGGCGCTGCCCCTCCCAGCTGGCAAAGTCTCCCTCGTCTTCCAGTGCCATCGAGGGCTGTAACTGGTCCTGGGTTATCCTCCAGTCCAAGGGCTGGACTGGTTTCTGTTTTTGCTTCCTTGGACAAGATGCCCTCCAAATCTTTGAGGACTACCACAGCGTGAGCTTTTATGTGGGAAGCCTTTGAAGCTGTTTCTCTCAAGCTGATCATTGAGCCATCACCTCCCAGCCCTCCTCTGTCAGTCCCATTCTCCAAATCATTGGGGGGCTGGCCTGGCTGGGTAGCTGGCGGTGATGGTGTCGGCACTTTAGGATCTCTGTCTGCTTTGGTAGGCTCGGGGATTTCTCTAGGGCAGTGGTTCCCAACCTGGGGGTCGGGACCCCTTTGGGGGTTGCCCAACCCTCTCATGGGGCCACCTAAGGGTGTTACCCCCCACCCCTCCCCAGGATCCCTGGGGGACTGCAGGAAACAGCCAGGAGGAGGAGGAGGAGGAGGAAAGGCAATTGTTTGCCTCCCAAGGGCAGGGTAACCAAACATCTTCCTTTTCCTAGGACAAGTCCTATATTTTAACCTCTCTGAGGGGTCTAGGAAGAATTGCAAAACAGGGAGGGAAGGAGATGATTGAGAAAGGCAGGGAGGCAGAGTCCTGGCTGGGCGCCATGGGCGAGGAGGAGCCATTGAGGCAGGCAAGCAGAGGAAGCGGTGAGGGAGAAAGAAGAGCACCAGGTTGCTGGGGCCCTTTGGGGAGAGACAGCCTGTCTGTGCCTTGCCTGGGCTTGAAGGAGGAGTGATCAGGGGAAGAGAAGGGAAGGATGGAGTATCACCACTGCCTGCGTCCCTTCCTGTGTTGTCTCTGTCGCAGAGAAGAGGGCCAGGCCTGGCTGAGGGCACCATCTGAGGGAGGGCTCCTCCCCTGCCCTTTCCTCCTTGTCCTGCTCTGGGGGCTCTGGGGCTGGTGACAATGTCCTCCGTGGAGTTCTGGTACTGCTGCAGCTGCCTCTTGATGCATGGATTGAGGCATGCAGTGGGAGCCAGTGTTTAACACACACAATGTGCCCTTCCCCTTCCAAGTTCTTCTGGACTTAGGACAGCCCTAAGGACCATGGGGGGTTTCTTTCCAAGATTTTTAAATTCCCAAGATAGGAAGAAGTTTGTCATTGCCTTCCGATGAGGCTGAAAGAGTGTGACCTGCCCAAAGTCACCCAGAGGGTTTTGTAGCAGAGCAGGGGCTCAAACTCAGATCTCCTCCTGGGGAGACACGAAAGCCCAGCACTGCAGGGCTACTGAACAGAGGCTGGCATCGAAGTGGCTTTTGTCCCATGGGCTTGGCTGTGGCAGCCATGGTGGCTGTCAGCCTGTTGCCAGTTTTCCCAGCAACTAAAACTGGCAGCCAGCATGGCCAAGTCCATGGGGCAAAAGCCCCACACCAGCAGCTTGAACTGGAAGGGGCTGGAGGAGGAGGCTCAGGCGGCACCAGGCCATGCTCTGTGGCGGCAGAGGAAACTTTCCTCCCCCACTCCTGGGATTGTAAATTTGCTCCGTCCCCTCCCTCTTTGCTCCCCCTCAGCAGTGGGAGCTTCTGGGCTCTCCTCCTCAGGAGCAGCTCTGAGGGAAAGTGTGCCAGGCCCTGCTGGCTCCCCATGCTCCCTGCCCCTGTGGATGGCTGCATGAGGTGTGAGTAAGCCCTGTTAGTGGTGTTGCTGCTCTTGTTGTTTGGTGTCTTCAAATTGTTTCTGAATTATGGTGACCCTAAGGAAGGCTTGTCACAGGGTTTTCTTGCCAAGATTTATTTAGAAGTGGTCTTGCCAGTGTCTCCCTCTGAGGCTGAGAGAATGTGACTTGCCTAAGACAACTATGGGTTTCCATGGCCAAGCGGCAATTCAAACCCTGGTCTTCAGTTCACAAATCACTCCACCAGACTGGCTCTTTCTTGAAGCCTATCACAGGGTTTTCTTGGCAAAATTTGCTCAGAGGGGCTTTGCCATTAACCTTCCCCTGAGGCTGAGAGAGTGTGACTTGCCCAAAGGCACTCAGTGGGTTTCATAGCAGAATGGGGAATCAAACCCAGGTCTCCAGAGTCCTAGTCCAACTCTCAAACCACTCCATCAGCCTGGCTCCTATTCCCATGTACCAATACGAAATAATAATTGCAGACTTTTGTTGTTGTTCTTGTGTGTCTTTCCTTTCCGACTTATGGCGAACCTAAGACAACCTTATGGGGTCTTCTTGGCAAGTTTCTTCAAAGGGGGATAGAGGCTGAGAGAGTGTGACCTGCCCAGGGCCACTTACTTGGCCACAAATTGTACATACCCCAGAATGCATCACCCAATATATTGGCAGTCCTCCCCCAAACACTCTCATTTCTCTCCAACCAGCTTATAGCTGAGAGATGGAAATAATTTTTAAAGCAACATTTAAATCTGGACTATTTTTCAAAAAGTAAGGTCCAGAACCCACTGCAGAAATAATCCATTTTGAGACCGCTTCAACTTCCCTGGCTCAGTGCTAGGGAACATGGGAGCTGTAGTTTCTTGTGGCCCCAGACCTCTTTGACAGGGAAGGCTAAATGTCTCACACTTTCCAGGATTCCTTAGCATTGAACCAGGGCAGTTAAACTGGCCTCAAACTGGATTATTTCTGCAGTGTGTTTTGGACCTAAGTGGCCCATATGCTATTACCATTATTCAGTTTTGTAGCTGTTATTATAAATTGGAAAGACACAGAGTGCAAACTGCTCAAGTATCCTTCTCTTCTGGAGTGAGATGTGCTTTTCCAGCTGACTCTCACCTCTAAGGAGGGGGCTGCCAGGAGGATGAGGGGGGGGGGAGCACAATAGCATAAGGGGGGTATCAGGAGGGGTTTTGTGCATTTAAATGTTGTGGATTTATATTATTGTTTTTAGCTTTTATTTTGTAATGGCATCTACCTTTTTCTTGAATATCCTACATTCTGTGGTTTCTTTCCCTCCGTTCTGGTTATGGCATCTGATCTCTCTGCTCAAGGCTCCTCCACTGCTTGGCCTTCTCCCAAGAAAGAGCAGCGTGGCGGCAGCAGAGGATGGAATTAACAGTATTAATATTAATTATTAATAACTAGCCACTAACAATAATTAATTAGTAATCATTAATAGTGGTTGATAATAATTAAAATTAATTAATCAATCAGATATTAATACTGTATTCTATAAATACTGTAAATAAATAAATAATAATAATAACTAATATTTACATTGATTCATAACAGTAGCAAAATTACAGATATGCAGTAGCAACGGAAATTTTATGGTTGGGGATCACCACAACATGAGGAACTGTATTAAAGGGTCCTGGCATTAGAAAGGTTGGGAACCACTGATCTAAAAGCTTATGATGATGTTCCACTCTCGACTATTATTATTGGCTACTGATAAACTGTTTTTTAGAGAACTAATAGGAATGTGGTAAATTCAGTATTAGTGTTTTATCAATTGTATTTGTATTATTGTATTATTTTATTGATGTAATCCCACCTCAATCCTTGGGAGAGGCAGGAAATATAAATAAACATTATTATTATTATTATTATTATTATTTTGTATGCCTAACTCTGTTAGCTCTTTGTCTGGTGTTGCTGGCATGGGGATCAGAGAAGCATTTTGGTCTACCTCTATCCAAATTTCTGCAAAGCTATTATCTGGATTTGTCCACTCCAGCTTCTGGTTTCCATTAGCCCTCTGGACAGACAGCAATAGCATGTGCTGGACTCAGCCAAAGCTTTACTTTTATCTTTGTCTGGAGACACTTTAACAATGGTTACTCTGGATGAACCTCACTGAAGGTGGCACAACTCTTACGTCTTGGCAAGGCCCATGCCCTCCCGGCCTCTCCTCAGGCCAGCTGAGACCTGGGCTTCTTCCAAGCAGCCTCCCATAGGCACATGGTCTGACCTATTTTTCCAGCCCCCAACACTCATCACAATCAGGTCGCCTTTGAGGAGGTTATTTTCAGGTGTGGTAGCTCCTCACTGCCTCTAGGACCTTCTATCTCGAGGTCTTGCTTTGTGTGGAATGCTTTGAGTCCCACCGGACCCTCTGAAGCCTCCCTCTGGGTATCCACCGCCACCACCCCATACTCCATAGGTGTGGATGTTGGAGTCTTTACCTTTAGACTGGCACTTGTCACCTCTGGTCAGCTCACCTCCTGCCCTGTTTTTTCTCCACTCTGCTGAGTGGGCTGGTTGGCTTGGTTCTCTTTTCCAGTCTCTGGCTTTCTGGCCTCCTCCTCTGGATCCCGTTGTCCACCTGTTGCCTCTGTTAATGGGCCCAGTCTCACTGCTGCTACAGGAATCTCAGCCTGGTCAGCTTAACCTACTGGTGCCTCCTCTGTCAGGCTGGGTGGTGGAGTCAATGGCTCCACTCTCACTGTCTGACTTTGAAGCCTCCTCAGCTTCTCTGGAGGAAGCTTCATCCTTGAGTCATCGGCAGCCACCTTATGTCTCAGTTCCCGGACCAACTTGGCCTCCTTCTTTTGCTCCTGTATGTCCTACATCACTGCCGGCACAGCTTTCTACGTTTGGGTTAGTTCTTGTTTTAGTTTCTGGAAACGTTTCTTCTGGTCCTCTTCATTCAAAAGGAAAGGGCTTGACTTGCCCCCCTTCCTGACAGTAAGGGCTGTTCGACAGTGGAATGCATTCCTTCCTCGGAGAGTGATAGAGTCTCCTTCCTTGGAGGTCTTTAAACAGAGGCTGGATGGCCATCTGTCAGGGATGCTTTGATTTGGATTTCCTGCATGGCAGGGGGTTGGACTGGATGGCCCTTGCGGTCTCTTCCAACTCTATGATTCTATGATTCTATCTTTTAAATTATACAAGTAGATCACAAGCCATATAAAGCTTCTCAATTAAACGTGGTAGAAAGCTCAATAACTGCCCATATTTTCTATGTTTCTTAATAAAATTGGTGGTGCCTCTGCCCAAAAAATGGAGAAAGAGTGCGGCCGTGAAATGCCCTTCGGTTCCACTGGTCTTGCCCCCCTTCTTCCCAATCGAGAATCTAGACGGCGAGATCTCAGATCACTAACCTCCACCGGGCCCCCTCCAGTCCCCCTATGCCAAGGGTGAAACTTTGGAGGTATCGGGAAGCTTTCAGATGTCCCCCAAAACTGCAGTGTCCCATAGACTCCTGGACAGCTAGTTCAAAGGCTTCTCATCGGGGCGCCATTACCAACCGGAAGCGGTTAAGATGGAGGAAAGGCCTTTCTTCTGATTCTGGGTCTAGGCATGGAGCTGGGTCTGTCTCCTTCTCCCTTTGTGAGGCCAAGATGGAAGCATCCAAGATGGAGGGAGGGCCTTTACTCTGATTCTGGGCTTAGGCACAGTGGAGCTGGCTTTGCCTCTTCTTCTCCCCCTCTGAGGCTAAGGCAATGGCAGTGGGGATGGAGGAAGGACCTCTCAGTTGCTTCTGGGCCAAGGCATGGTCGAAGATGTTATTTATTATTAAGATGTCTTTAAGACTGTTAGATTTGATATTCAGCAATTATTGCTATTAAAAATTTATTGTTTGACGGTTTTGGCTACCTAATTAGATAGGTTCATAAGTGCCTCCACTGGATTAAAAGGGGGAGGTTTATATTGTTTTAACTTGGGTTGAATAATAGAGCAGTTAGGAAGAGTTCCATGTTATGGTCAAAAAAGATTCTTGATTGTATTAGAAAGTGCTTAAATGGTTAACTGAAGAGGTTATGTTTATTGGGAATTCAGATTTGGAGCTGGTGTTTGTATCTGTTTGAATCCATTTCAGGTGCAGTCAGACTGGGAAGAAGTGTTGTTTATCGCTAGAAACTTGTACAGTCAGCTCTCTCTATCCATGAATTTTTTATCCATGGAGTCAAGCATCCATGGCTTGAAAATATTTTTAAAATATATAAATTCCAAATAGCAAACCTTGATTTTGCCATTTTACATAAGGGGCACCATTTTGCTATGCCACTGCATTTAATGGGACAGCATCCATGGGTTTTGTTAGCCACAGGAGGTCCTGGAACCAAAGCCCAGCAGATACCAAGGACCCACTGTATATTAAACAATCTTGTTTTGAGAAAATGTTTCAGTGGATACTTTTGGATGAAAACTAACTGACTGTAACAGCTTTCTGACTTTGGGATGTAGCTGGTTATTGAACTGTAGATATATCTATTTTTGGGTTTGAATTCAAACCTGTATGAAACGCATTCTTGGTATATTATTTCCTTTCTATTCATTCAATAAAGTGCTCCCCTGTTAACTCCAGAAGCTGTTTATTGAGTATGAGGTGAGGGAGACTGCTAGGTCCAACACCTTGTCTGTAGGGGCCAAAAGGCCTGGTTTCTCCTTATTCTGGCGTTACCTTGTTTGGATGATGCATGGCCCAAATCCTGGTTTTGGGCAAGGAATTCAGATGATGTCTTGCACATTTAGTGCCAGAAACAGAGTATAACTCTCCTCGAAAGAAGACACATTCTTGCAGCAGGATGGGCAATTCATCAGTAACAGAGGTAAGCCAGTTCACAAGAAACAACAAGTAGCGTTTTAGGCAAGTCAAGGTATTCAAGAACAAGAGGTCTGCAGAATAATCTAGTACTTATAATGGGATTGAGTGCCTATGGATTTTGATATCCACGGGGTGTCATGAATCCAAACTATTGAGCACCGAGGACCTGGAACAATGGATGCAAGCGACAGGAAAAGAGATTCCACCTGAACATTAGGAGGAACTTCCTGACAGTAAGGGCTGTCTGACAGTAGAATAAACCTCTATGGAGAGCGGTGGAGTCTCTTTCCTTGGAGGTCTTTAAACAGAGGCTGGATGGCCATCTGTCAGGGATGCTTTGATTGTGATTTCCTGCATGGCAGAATGGGGTTGAACTGGAGGGCCCTTGTGGACTCTTCCAACTCTGATTCTATGACCCATTGTACCTGTTTGAGGTGAAATGTAATTTTTCAACACAAGGACATGCAATAGTATTGTGTCATGTGTTGATTCAGTACAAGTGTAGATATGCACCACTATATTATACCTTCTGCTCTCTCTGTCTAGGGATTTTTTATGCATGTATTCAACCATCTATGGATTGAACATTTATATATGTATATTGTTTCAAAATATAAATTTCAAAAAGCAAACATTGATTTGGCTATTTTATATAAGGGACAGCATTTCACTATGGCATTTTATTTAATGGGACTTCAGCTCTTCTTGTCATTTTCTCCCTTTCAGCTCCTGGTCTCCTTTGAGGAAGTGTATTTCACCAAAGAGGAGGAGTGAGGTTCCCTGGATCAGGGCCAAAGGACTCTCTAGAGTAAGTCAGGATGGAGGATGATGGGAACGCGGCCTTTAAGGGTAAGAAGTATTTCCACCTTTAACCCAATGAGATCCTCATTTTCTGTGTTCACCTCTAAATGGGACCTTCTTTTTCTTTCTGAAGCAGGGAATGATCAGGAGGAGGAGGAATTTGTGGAGCCTTTTGTTGTGTCAAGGAAAACATCCAGGATTGTTGTGGAGAAAGAGGAGTTTGGGAATCAAAGGGGACTGAAAAGGCAAAAGGGAAACGAATCAGAGATTGAGAAGAAGAACTCTGCTTTCCAGGAGGAGGACATTACTGAACTCCTGACTCCCCAAGAAAACTACAAAGGGAAAAGAACGGTCAGCTGTTCTGTCTGTGGAATATCATTCCAGTCTAAATTTCACTTAAACGTACATTGCAGAATCCACACAGACGCAATACCAAACGAATGTGGAAAAAGCTTTAGACAGAGGAGGCTACACCTACATTCACATCAAAAACCCCACACGGGGGAGAAGCCATATCAGTGTATGGAATGCGGAAAGAGATTTGACCTCCGTGGAAATCTGACTAAACACCAGAGGACCCACACAGGGGGGAAACCATACAAATGCAGGGAGTGTGGAAAGAGCTTCAGCCAGAATGGACATCTTTACACACATCAAAGAATCCACACAGGGGAGAAACCACATGAATGTATGGAATGTGGAAAGAGTTTCAGTCAGAGCGGACATCTTTACAGACATCAAAGAATCCACACAGGGGAGAAACCACATAAATGTATGGAATGTGGAAAGTGTTTCAGTCAGAGCGGACAGCTACGTTCACATCAGATGATCCACACAGGGGAGAAACCACATAAATGTATGGAATGTGGAAAGAGCTTCTGCCATAGTTCTGGCCTTTTTTCACACCAAAAAACCCACATAGGGGAGAAACCCTATACGTGTATGGAATGTGGAAAGAGCTTCTCTCATATTAAAAACTTACGTTCACATGAAAGAATCCACACTGGAGAGAAACCACATAAATGCATGGAATGTGGAAAGAGCTTCTCTCACAGTCAAACTCTACAGTTACATCACAGGATCCACACAGGAGAGAAACCCTATACGTGCATGGAATGTGGAAAGAGCTTCAGTCAGTCTGTACAACTGCAATCGCATCAAAGAACCCACACAGGGGAGAAACCATACAAATGCATGGAATGTGGAAGGAGCTTCGCTAAGAGGGTAGCGCTAAACTCTCATCAAAGAACCCACACAGGAGAGAAACCGTACAGATGCGTAGAATGTGGAAGGAGCTTCACTCAGAGTGGACACCTAAGTTCACATCAAAGAACCCACACAGGGGAGAAAGCCTATACATGCATAGAATGTGGTAAGAGCTTCTCGTCTAGTGCAAATTTACATTCACATCAAAGAACCCACACAGGTGAGAAGCCGTATCAGTGCATGGAATGTGGAAAGAGTTTTGGCCACAGTGGAAACCTGACTAACCACCAGAGAACCCACACAGGGGAGAAGCCGTATCAGTGCATGGAATGTGGAAAGAGCTTCAGCCGGAACGGACTTCTTTACAGACATCAAAGAATCCACACAGGGGAGAAACCACATAAATGCATGGAATGTGGAAAGAGCTTCAGCTGTAGCGACAGCCTTACTTCTCATCTAAGAACCCACACCGGGGAGAAACCATATACATGTACAGAATGTGGTAAGAGCTATTCTTGTAGACAAAGTTTACATTCACATCAAAGTATCCACACAGGGAAGAAGCCATATCAGTGTGTGGAGTGTGGAAAGAGCTTCTCTCATAGACAAAATTTATATTCACATCAGAGACTCCATACAGGGGAGAAGCCATATTGGTGCATGGAGTGTGGAAAGAGTTTTGGCCACAGTGGAAATCTGACTAAACACCGGAGAACCCACGCAGGGGAGAAGCCACACCAAATGCATGGAATGTGGAAAGAGTTTCTCTTACCGAAAAATTTATTTTCATATGTAAGAACCCACACGGGGGAAATCATATAAATGTGTAGAATGTGGAAACAGCTTCAGTCATATTACATCAAAGAACTCACACAGGGGAGAAACCAGATAAACAGATAGAATATGGAAAGATTCTATCCATATTCAGAAGGCACATGAAAAAACTATGGGAAAGAAACCATAACAATTCATCTGTCCCAAATTAACTTTCTACCCCAAATAGGACTCATGGGGTCAGGGAGAGTCACTTTATTTCAACTTATTGCATGTTCCTTTAGAAACATGATGCCATTATACCAAATTAACAGAAGAGGTTGAAAAGAAGCTAACTTTTGTTAAACAGAAACACTTTGAGTCTACTAACAAGACAGGAAGGTGGCTTGCAAATAGGCTGGAAAAAGAAAAACTTATCCAGGAAATAGTAAAGAAGAAATTGAAACAAATCATGAGGGATTTATAATCATAGAGTTGGAAGAGACCGCAAGGGCCATCCAGTCCAACCCCATTCTGCCATGCAGGAACTCCCAATCAAAGCATCCCTGACAGATGGCCATCCAGCCTCTGCTTAAAGACCTCCAAAGGAGGAGACTCCACTACACTCCGAGGGAGTTTGCTTCACTGTTGAACAGCCCTTACTCTCAGGAAGTTTCTCCTAATGTTGAGGTGGAGTCTCTTTTCCTGCAGTTTGCATCCATTGTTCTGAGTTCTAGTCTCTGTAGCAGCAGGAAACAGGCTGGCTCCCTCCTCAATATGACATCCCTTCAAACATTTAAACAGGGCTATCTTATCATCTCTTAACCTTCTCTTCTCTAGGCTAAACATCCCCAGCTCCCTAAGTCATTCCTCATAGGGCATGGTTTCCAGACCCTTCACCATTTTAGTCACCCTCCTTTGGACACATGGCTCCAGTTTCTCCACATCCCTTTTGAATTGTGGGGCCCAGAACTGGACACAATATTCCAGGTGGGGCCTGACCAGAGCAGAATACAGTGGCACTATTACTTCCCTTGATCTATTCTAGACCTTATACTTTTATTGATGCAGCCTAAAATCTCATTGGCTTTGTTAGTTGTTGCATTGCACTGTTGATTCATGTTCAACTTGTGGTCAGCTTGGACTCCTAGATCCCTTAGATCTAGGAGGTCTAAGATTAGAGATGTCTAAATCTCATTCAGCCAAGTCTCCCATCCTATATCTGTGCATTTCATTTTTCCGCCCTAAGCGCACTACAATGCATTTCTCCGTGTTGAATTTAATTTTGTTAGCTTTTGGCCCAGCTTTCTAGTCTATTCAGGTCATTTTGAATTTTGATCCTGTCCTCTGGAGCATTAGCTACTCCTCCTAATTTGGTGTCATCTGCAAATTTTATAAGTATGCTCCCAATTCTGTCATCCAGGTCATTGATAAAGATGTTGAATAGGCCTGGGCCCAGGACAGAGCCCTGTGGGACTCCACTGGTCACTTCTCTCCAGGATGAAAAGGAGCCATGGCTGACCATCCTTTGGGTTTGGCTGGTCAACCAATTACAGATCCATTTAACAGTTCCTTTGTCTAGCCCACCTTTTACAAGCTTGTTTGCAAGAATGTCATGGGAAACCTTGTCAAAGGCCTTAGTGAAATCAAGATATACTATATCCACAGCATTCCCTTCATCTACCAAGCTGGTCATTTTATCAAAGAAAGAGATTAGATTTGTCTGGCATGACTTGTTTCTCTGAAACCCATGTTGACTTTTTGTGATGATGGCATTGCTTTCTAGATGTTCACAGACTCTCTGTTTAATGATCTGCTCCAGAATCTTTCCTGGTATTGATGTCAGACTAACTGGACGATCATTGTTGGGATCCTCTTTTTTACCCTTTTTGAAGATGGGGACAACGTTTGCCCTCCGCCAGTCGGCTGGGATCTCTCCTGTTTTCCAGGAGTTCTCAAAGATTATTGCCAATGGCTCCGATATGACATTTGCCAGTTCTTTTAATACCCTTGGATGGAGTTCATCTGGTCCCGGAGACTTAAATTCATTTAGATTAACAAGGTATTCCTCTACTATCTCTTTACTTATTCTGTACTGAAATGCCCCTATCCTGTCCTCTGCTCCATTATCCTCAGGTTGAGCCCCTTTTCCTTTTCTGAGAAGACGGAGGCAAAGAAGGTCTTGAGTAATTCTGCCTTTTCTCTGTCCCCTGTTAGCATGTGTATACAAAATACTACACAAAAGAACAACCTTGTTGTACAAAGAACAAAAAGTTGAAAAGACAAAGAAAGAGGATTTAGAAAAAATCCTATCAAAAGATAATTTCAAAATGATTTCAAAAGAAAATTGAAAGACATTAAATGCACTATTCACAATACTGGGAATTACACAAGCAATAAGAAACCTTAAAGCAAACAAGGCCAGATGGGTTCAAAGCGGCATATTAGGAAAGTTTTGAAAAGGAATTAAAAAGTCTTTTGTGAGTTTTCGTATATCTTTCACAGAAGGTGGATATTTAGCCACATAAAGATTTAGAGACAGATAAGGGGAAAAGAAAAAAGAGAGACATTTAAAATAAGGAAAGAGAAAATGTGCTTTATCTTTCTTTCTTTTCTCCTCCATGTGTAAACTGAAAAAAGTTATAAAGACTTATAGACAAGAATGTTATTTGGATAATATTAAGTCAAAATGTAATGTACTGAATATATATAAAGAAAGAAAAGTCCTATCTATAGAAGTGGAAGTTTATGTAGCATAAATATATGTAGGAATTTAATAGAATTAGTTGTAATTGGTTTATGGTTTATGGATTTTGTTTTGTGTAAATAAGCAATACAATTACAACAAATCTACTAAAAATTAGATTTTTAGGAGCTCCAAGGGGTTGGTGAGGAGGAAGTTAAAGGGTAATCAGCAAATGTATGAAGATAAGAGTATGTGGGGAAGTTTATTTCTAGAGACAGAAGGATTGAGGCAGAGAGGGAAGAGTAGTTGGAGAAAGAAGAAAAGAAGAAGAGAGAAGAGATTGAGAGGTGGGGGGGGGAGAATTAATGGAACTAGAAGGAGCTATAGATACAAATAATTTTGTGTCTACATTGGCAGAGGGATTCAAAAACATTTTGTATAATGTTATACATGAAGACCAAACGGGTTTCCTTCCTTCAAGACACATGAAGGAAAATTTAAGAAGAGTGATAAATGCTATTGAATACTATGAAAGACAGAATCATAGAAT
>JACSCI010000013.1:15840641-15851183 GCA_016801065.1 Sceloporus tristichus | reverse complement strand
GAGACATCTCCCATTTTTCTTCCTCATTGGAACTGTTTGAAATTGTGTCTTCAGAATCTCCCTTTTGAGAAACTCCCATCCATCTTGAACTCCCTTCTCTTTTAGTATTGTTGACCATGGGATCACACCCAGTATTTCTTTAAGTTTACTAAAATCGGCTTTCCTAAAGTCTAGAATGCGTCTCTGGCTATCTCGGGCTTCTCCTTTCCATTCTATTGGGTTTATCAAATGGGAGGAATTTCTCTTAAATTTGAATGAATGCATTCACTTAAAGTCGTACGTTGCATTCAAACTGGTTCCCCATTGCCTGAAAATAGCATGCCATTGCCCAAATGTGCGTGTGGCAGTCTATCACGCAATAACATGAAACCACATGATTGCGTTTGGACTGACTTCCCATGGCCTGAATTTGTGTGTAGTGGGTTATCACGCAATAACGTTAAACCCCATGACTGCTTTCAGATTGCCAACAGATTATACTTCCAATTCCCCTTGTCTGATAAACTCCTATATTGGCAAAAAGGTTTCTGCCAACTGGCGTGAGATGCAACCCATCCCTTGCCAGAAATCCCTCCTCATGGAACCGCAGCCCATGATCCAAGAATCCAAATTGTTCTTGGCGGCACCATCTATGGAGCCAGTTATTTACATCCGCTATTTTCTTCTCCCTTCCTGGACCATGCCCTTCGACTGGGAGAAGAGAGGAGATGACAACCTGTGCATCCATCTCTTTCAACTTCCTACCTAAAGCCTCATAATCCCTTATGATATTCTGAAGGCTGTGCCTTGCAGTATCATTGGTTCCCACATGGACCAAAAGAAAGGGGTGACGGTCAGTAAACTTGACAAGTTTCTGTCACATCACAGATCTTTGTCCCGGGGAGACAACACACCTCTTGAGACATCTTGTCAGGCCCACAAACCACTGCTTCAGTGCCTCTCAGCAAAGAGTCCCCGATAATTTTTAATAATAATTTGTTTTATTTATATACCGCTATTCCAAAGATCATAGCGGTGAACAGCAAGTAAGCTAATTTGCCCCCAACAGTCTGGGTACTCATTTTAGCGACCTCGGAAGGATGCAAGCCTGAGTCGAGCTTGGGCCCTTTTGCTGGTCTTGAACTCGCAACCTTGTGGTTTCGAGTAAATGGCTGCAGTACAGGCATTTAACCACTGCGCCACCAGGGCTCCGATGACCACCACACGCCTCCTCCGAGGCTTAGCAGCGGCCGTTCCCTTTGGTAGAGCTCTCTGGGTCCCCTGCTCTGTCCCTGAGGTCTGTCCCTGCTGCTGTTCCTCATCATCCTTGATAGTAGAGAGAGATTGAAATGGATTCTGTAGCTGTAAGCTTACAGAATGTTCCCTGGTTTCCCTACTTCTGTGTGTGACATTCTTCCAAGTATCTCCTTCTGTTGTGTGTGAAGTGACCTCCTCTTCCCCAGCAACTTCCTCTGTGTGTTTCCTAGGACCATCTGGTCCTGGACCATAGTTCTGGTCAGGAAAACCTCTTCCTCCCTATGATGCTGAAGTGTAGCAACCTGGGCCTCCAGCTGCTGTACTTTCTCTTCTAAGAGGGCTACCAACTTGCACTTGGGACAGGTAAACTTCCCCATATCCCTAGGCAAAAAGACAAACATCCCACAAGTGTTGCAGGTAGGCTTGCCATAACCCGGCTGCACCCGTGTATTTCCCGTTTTGGGCCCCCCCCCGGGCCCCTCCCGGCACGGGTGCAGCCCAAAAACCGGGACCCCCCCCGGTTGCAGCCAAGTCGCTGCGGCCTGCAGGGCCTCGCTGCCCTCCGCCTCGGGGAGGCAGGGAGGAAGAGGAGGACAGCGAGGCCTGCCTGGGGTGGAGGAGGCGCCTCCCCGTGCGGGCGCGCCACCTTCTCCCGCCTCCTCCTCCCCACTCGCCCGCAGCATAGAGGCAAAGGCGGACGGAGCCAGTGCCTCTTGCGTGCGGGCGCGCGGGGAGGAGGAGAAGAGGGGGCGGAGGAGGCGGGGGAAGGTGGCGCGCCCGCGCGGAGAGGCAGGGAGGGTGGCGCGCCTGCGCGCAAGAGGCGCTGGCTCCGTTCGCCTTTGCCTCTCCGCGCGGCCGTGCCACTCACCGCCTCCTCCTCTGCCCCCTCTTCTCCAGCAGGCCGCGCGGAGGAGGTGAAGCTGGAGACGCTAGGTCTCCTGCGCGCAGCCGCGTGCGACCCTCCTCCTCCGCCCCGTCCGCCCCAGCCCTCAGGTGAATGGAGGAAGGGGAGAAGGAGAACAAGGAGGAGGAGGAGGAGGAAAAGGAGGAGAGGAAGGAGTGAGTGGCCAGAGAGGCCTCAAGGTGGGGTTTTTTTGGGGTGTTTGTGTGTGCTTTTAATGCTAACAAGTCTCCCTTACTTTGACAGTGATAGTGTGGTGGTGATGATGATGATGATGAAGATGATATGAGTGGATCAGCTTGAGAGGCATGCATGCACTGTTTCAGAAGCCGAGAGAGTGTGACTTTCCAAAGTGCCTTTTCTGTGCGTTTTTGGTTCTGAGGCAAGGCCAATGTAAATTGCTGTGATTTTTACAAACTCATGCGCAGTGAAGAAAAACCAAAGTCCCTTGACACACACTTCTGAGAAGTACACTTGGTGCAAGAACAGTCAAACCACCTTGACATGTTCAACATGCACAGCCATGTTAAACCATGCTACGTGTTAAACCCAAGGGGTTTGGTTATGGAATAAGCCTCTGATGCAAGAGATTGCCATGTTAAGTAAAGCCATGTGAAATGCCCAAATGTGCAGTTGTGTGTGTTTTGGAATGGAAGTTGGGGGTGTTTTGCCAGAAAGGGAAGTCTATTTCTGCCATCTGTCTAGAAATAATGCCCAAATGTCCTCCATTTTGATCATGCCTAAGAAACAGGCATTTAGATCAACATTTTTAAAAAAAAAAATCAATTTTTTCGCGTGTCCTCCTTTTTTTAAAAAAAAATGTGTCCTACATCTGAAAAATTTGTCCTACATTTGTCCCGCTTTGGAGGTCCTGACTTATGGCAACCCTAGTTGCAGGTGACTGCAGCAGGGCCTTCAGTGTCCATATTGGGAAGTCTAAAGGAGACACTGAAACAAGACTGTGGGCTTTCCCTGATAAACTTGGCCTTTGTTCCCAAGCTCTGGCACTGAATTCAAGTCACTGGGCCTATAGTTATGTAGAGCTCCTGGCTACTGGCTCCTTCCAGGGGAAAGTCTCTGACTCACTTCCTCTGAGGAAAAGTCCCCACAAGCCCTTTCTTAAGGAAAAAAGGGGAAAGAAAAGTGAAAAATGTAAAGAGCCCCCCTCCAACAATGTTTTTAGGTCAGCTTCTCCTCTATTCTCCAAAACCTGCTTGACTATATAAGACAAATTAAAATCCGTGCCCCATTAGGAAGGAAATGAACTAGAATCCCTCTGCCAGCCTTCTGTAGAATTTAGGGCGCAGGCTCCTCCCAGCAGTGACTCCCAGAATGCCATAGCTCAAAGTCTAGGAATGGTTTTCAAACTGACAGAGGAAAAGGAGCAATTGTCATTAGAGACATTTCTTAAAGAATTTTCGCAAAAGCTAAAATGAGACGATAACAATTGGTTCTGATGATTAGAAAGAGGTGACTATGGAAAGAAGAGGAGTTAATATTACAGAGGGAGGTATGAATAATTAAGACTTTAAGTCCAGTGGACCCTTCCCAACCCTGGTAGCTCCCACGGATGGCAAAAAAGCAGATTATCATGGCCCATGTTATTCAACGCGGGTTGAATTTTCTCTCCTCGGCCTGGACACAGAAAGGCTTCCAAATCCATACTGCATTTATGTATTTATATATGGGATGGGATTCATGGTGGCTTGCCATAATTTGAAAAGGATAAAACTAAAACATGAACTTAAAAACATGAACTACAAAAGTTAAAATTCATAATTCAATTATAGTAATGTTAAAACCTAAGCTTAAAAAGTGTGAGATCTTCCAACCGTGGCTTTCCCCTTCCCTCCTTCTCCCTTTCCTGCTCCACCCACTAGGCCCCACTCCCTCCTCCTAGATCCAAAGGAAACTCCCTCCCAAAAATGGAAGAAGGAGGTTAATGCTGTAAGAAGAGCCAGCAGAAGGTTGGAAGAATTGGGGCCTCCCTAGGAAGAAGAAGAGCTCTTTCTCCCTCCCTCCCTTTGATCTGCATCCTTCCTTGCCCTTTTTGAAGAGCATCCCTTGGAAATCCTTCCAAGGAATACATAGCATCCTAGAGTTAGTTGGAAGGGACCCCCAAGGGGCCTCCAGCCCTCTTCTTCTGCCTGCAGGAACAAATAGGATCCTAGGGTTGGAGGGGATCCCAAGGGCCATCCAGTCTAACCCCCTTCTGCCATGTAGGAAAACACAATCCAAGCCCTCCCTCTGTTTCAAAACCTCAAAAGAATTTAATTACATACTATACTCTAAATATTTTAACTTTGTAGTGTTTTAATTAGGTCAATTTAATTGTCTTTACATTTTTTTTGTTCTAATATGTTTTATATTGTGAGCCACCATGGATTTCTTTTCAGAGAAAGGTGGCGCAGAAATAAAATGCTAAGGAATTGGCTAAAGTATAATAAAGAACTAGATCTGAAATACATGGTTTGAGTGTTGGACTCTGACTCTAGAGACCAGGATTCGGATCACAGCTCAGCCATGGAAACCCACTGAGAATCCTTGGCCAAGTCCCACTCTCTCAGCCTCAGGGGAAGGCCTTGGCCAACCTCGACTCTGAACAAATCTCTCCAAGAAAACCCGGTGATAGGGTTGCCACTTGAAGGCACACAACAACAACAAGAAACCCTAAGTTGTTATTTTCAGGATGCATGTGGAGGCAAAGGCTAATTGATTATTTATTTGTGACTTGCCTTCCTCCATTGGAGTCATATAGCCATCCTTCTCCGGATCCCCGACTACATAAGATACGAACCCTAACTCTGGTTCAGCTATTGTATTGATTTGTATTGTATTATAATATTGTATGTTTTGTAAACTGAGGGTTATTTTTAGCAGGTTTTAATGTTGTAAAATTGTATACTTTGTATGTATTTTATCTGCTGTGATCCTGCCTCAATCCATTGGGAAAGGTGGGAAATAGAAATAATAAATTATTATTATTATTATTATTTACAGTACGGTTTTTAATATATATGTATGTATGTGTGGATATATGTGTGTGTGTGTATAAATAGTTAATAAATAAAATACACACACACAGATACACAAAGAGGTTGAGTCTCCCATATCCAGAAGTCTGAAATCTGAAATATTCCAAAATTGCCCATATTATGGGTGGCTGAGACAGTGTCACTACACAAAATGCTGGGGACCAAAAGTGTTTGGGATTTTTCTCCTGGATTTGGGAATATTTGCACAGACATAATAAGAAATCTTGGGGATGGGACCGCAGTCTAGCCATGAAGTCCATCAGCGTTTCTTATACAGAAGTTCATTTTTATGCCCAGTATTTTAAACAATGTTGTGCATGAGACTATCAAGAAGCAAAAGTGACACTGTCTTAGGGTTGCCATAAGTGAGGACCTCCAAACCGGGACAAATGTAGGACAAATGCAGGACAACATTTTCAAATGTAGGACACATTTTATAAAAATGGAGGACACGCAAAAAAATTGAGGCTTTTTTTTAGAAATGTTCATATAAATGCATGTTTCTTAGGCATGATCAAAATGGAGGACATTTTGACATTATTCCTAGACAGATCACGGAAATGTACTTCCCTTTCTGGCCACCCCCCTCTCCCCATTCCAAACAGCACATTTGAGCATTGAACATAGCTTTATTTTAACATTGCCTCGTGCATATTTCAGAGGCTTATTCCACAACCAAACCCTTTGGTCAAGGGACTTTGGTTTTCCTTCATTTTGACTTGTTTTGTCTGTATTCCTCCCCACTAAATAAAGGAGACATGAAATGGAGTTAATGGGTACAAGTTGTTAAACAAAAAAGTCTTGTGAGACTCTGTAGGCAAGAGGTGCACCATCTTAAGAACTGCATTAAGCACACTTAGGCTGCTGCCATACTGCTTTCACTCTCATCACTCCATCCTATGGAATCCTGGGATTTGTAGTTTGTTGTGGTGCCAAGGCTGGGCTTTGAAATCTCAGACATAAGAGAGGCAAAAGGCTTGGGCTGCATCTACACTGGAGAAATAATCTGGTTTGAGACCACTTTAACTGTCTTGGCTGAATGCTATGGAATTCTGGGAATGGTGGTTTGTTCCAGCACCACAGCAGAATGGCAGTTAAACCCCTGGAAAGCTCCCTGACCAAGGTGACCAATGCCCTCACCCCAAAATGTAGGGCACCCAAGCAAAAATATGTAGGACATGGCCAAAAATAAAAGCTAAAAACACCCATGTAATTATAAATCCATGCTTCTTAGCCATGATCCAAATGGAGGACATGTCCTAGAAAAGGAGGAGGATGCCTGGTCACCTTGTCTCTAATCCAAAATGCACTGCAGAAATAAAACAATGCTGGACTGAAATGCCCAGAGTTCCTCACCAAAGCTGCATCCACACTGAGGAAATAATCCACTTTGAGAGTGACTTAACTGTCCTGGGTTAGTGCTGGGGAATGCTGTGAATTGTAGTACATTGTGGCCCCAGAGCTATCTCTGACAGGGAGTCCATAACCCTCCAAACGTAGTTGAACTGCAGTGCCCAGAATGCCTCACCAGTTGCATCCACACTGAGGAAATGGTCCAGTTTGAGACTGCTCAGTGCTGGGGAATCCTGGGAATTGTAGTCTATTGTGGCCTCAGAGCCATCACTGACAGAGAAGTCTCAATGTCTCCCAAACACTAGCATTCCCAGGATTCCCTAGCACTGAGTTAAAACAGTCTCAAAGTGGGTTATTATTCCTGCAGTGTGTGTGAGAGATATAAAAGCTAGGGACTGGATTCATTTGGAGGATCTCTGTGTCCAAAACACACTGCTTGGACTGTCAGGGCTCAGTGCTATGGAATCCTGGGAATTGTAGTTTATTGTGGCACCAGAGCTCTCTGACAGAGAAGGCCAAATGCCTCACAGACACCAGAATTCCAGAGCATTGAGCTTTGGCAGTTAAAGGGGTCTCAAAGTGCAGAGGGGGGGGGGAGAGAAAAGCCAGGGAGTGTGAATGAGCTCTCAGAGGAGGAGGAGGAGGAGGAGGAGGAGGAGAAGGAGGAGGGAGGGAGCCAAGGGAAGTGGCCAGGACCACCAGAGGAGCCCCTGCTTTTCCTCATCATCATCATCGCAGCCTAGTTCTCACTGCTGGCAAGAGGCTCTGCCCCCAGCCAGGCAACACCTCCTCTGTGGACCGTTCAGTCTCCTTTTGCAAAAGAGCTCTGGTGCCACAAGAAACTACAATTCCCAGAATCCCATAGCACTGAGCCATGGATGTTTAGGGGGGGGGTCAAACTATTTCTGCAGCCTTTTGCAACCCCAAAGCCTTCTATTATTTAGCAGCAACTTGCAAGGCAAAAGCTCTTCCTTCACCAAGCCATTGAAAACCAACCCAAGTGGAGGAGGGCTGACTGCTTCTTTCCCATTGGTCAGCTTCGGGAGAAATATGCATATTACAAGGAAAGGCGTTTAGGGCCTCAAAAATGATCCTGTGATAAAGAATTACAAGAATACTGACCTGGTAGACATGTAAAAGAGGAGGCATTTAGGCTCCCAGGGAAACAGGAACCATTGATGGCCTTTTTTTTTCTTTGCTCACTGTAACCTGGAAGGTCAGGCCTTTTGCAAGACATATATACCAAGTGGACTGGCAATAGCTCTGAATGGCAGATGTCTTTAAGACCTGCTCTCTAGGCTAAGCCAGGCAGGGAGGCGAGGAGAGTGGCACACAGCCATGGGGAGGGGTGGGGCTGCCTCCAGGGCCTTGCTGGGGGGGAGGTCCTGGGGGAGGGGCTAAAGTGGGGTGGGACCGTGTGGCCCCGCCCCAAACCGGGAAAGTCCTGCCCCCAGGTGGGATATGGCAAGCCTAGGAGGGGGTGATGGGATATGTAACCCCCCATAAAGAGATCTGGGAACTTTAGGAGGGGGGTGCTTAATATGGACATATCATGGGGGGGGGAGGGTCCTTCCCAGAGGAAGGAATTTTAAGAACTGTGCCTCCATCTTATGGAACCCTGTAGTTTTTAAAATGCCCTTAGCTTTCCCTGCCAAAAAGCTCTGGAACGTCACAAAAGTCCCAATCCCATGACTCTGGAGGATGGGACCATGGCAGTTAAAGTGGCATCAAACGGCATTATTTCTACAGCGTAGATGCCACCCAAGATCACTCTTGATAGATATTTTTTACTCCTTTACTTCAAGAACCTGGACTTTAAAATGCTTTTGCTAAACCATCTAAAGATTCTGAAATATTCATGAGAAGGATAGATAATAATATCTGTTATAGTTTCTGTTAAAATTCAAGACCAAGATGAGGTTTATTTATAAATAATTTTTAATTAAGAATCTTAAAATACATTAGGAATTACAAAGATTAAGTTTATTTCCTTTATCTCTATTTCCCAGCTTAAAATGACTTTTGTAATTCTGAATGTGTTTTAATAAAAATATTAATTACAATTAATAAAAATCATTTATAAATAAAGTTTCATATATAAACGAACACACACACATTTGTTTATATAACAAAATAATAATACATTTATTTCTCTTTTCCCGCCTCTCCGTAAAAACACACACATTACAACATTCAATAAAATCACAATATCCCTACTATTGCTAAAAGCTAGCTTGTCGTCTATTTTCCCTCTTGTCTTAGTCAGGTGGGGTTCTTTCAGGGTCATCATAATAGGGCAGGTGGGGAGGCCCACCGGAAGAGTCTTCAGTGCCCTCTTGAAAGCTTCCAAGGTGGCAATAAGACATCCTCTTCCGGTAGATTGATCCACAATTTGGGGGCTGCGACCGTAAATGCCTTATGGGAAGTTGTTGTTAGTCTTGCTTTTGGGTAGTCAAGCAAATTCTTCCCAGATGTTCTGAGAGTGCAGGGCAGATTGTGTAGGGAGAGGCGTTCCCTCAAGTAACTCAGGCCGAAGCCATGTAGAGCTTGAAAGGTAATGACCAAAACTTTGTATTGCGCCCAGAAGCTGACCGGCAGCCAATGTAAAGATTTTAAGACTGGTGTAATATGGTCCGATCTAGGTGTTCCTGTAACCAATCTGGCTGCTGCATTCTGGATCAATTGAAGCTTCCGAACTTGGTACAAACCTAGCCCCATGGAAAGCGCATAACAGAAATCTAAGCGAGAGGTTACCGGTGCATGTACCACAGCTTCAAGGTCCCCCTGGAACAGGTAGGGGCACAGTTGGCGTATCAAACAGAGTTGGTACCATGCGCTCCTGGCCACCGCCTCCACATGAGATGACAACAGTAGAGACGGGTCTAGGAGGACTCCCAAACTGTGAACTTCGTCCTTCAGGGAAAGTGTGACTCTGCTCAGGACTGGATGGCAAATCTCCATCCCTGTTCCACTGTTAAACAGCCCTTACTGTCAGGACGTTCCTCCTAATGGAAGCTGGAATCTCTCTTCCTGGAGCTTGCACCCATTGCTCCATTGGGTCCTGTTCTCTGGAGCAGCAGAAAACAAGCTTGCTCCCTCCTCAATATGACATACCTTCAAATATTTAAACAGGGCTATCATATCACTTCTTAACCTCCTCTTCTCCAGGCTAAACATCCCCAGCTCCCTAAGGAATTTATCAGACAAGGGAAATTGGAAGTATAATCCAATGGCAATCCAAACACAATCATGGGGTTTAACATTATTGCGTGATAGACTACCATACTCAATTTCGGGAAATGGCAAGCTATTTTTGGGCAATGGGAAGTCAGTTCAAAAGCAATTCAAATTCATGTAAATTCGCTGAACTAGCAAATTCATGTGAATGCGTTCTGGTCCCACTTTCTTTTTATTTGAAATTAAGAGAAATTCCTCCCATGCGATAAACTTCTAAGTCTTTCCTGATAAGGCATGGTTTCCAGGCCCTCCCCCCTTTTAGTTGCCCTCCTTTGTGCATACTCCAGTTGCTCAACATCCTTTTTAAATTGTGGTGCTCAGAAACCATGCCCTATGAGGAACGACTCAGGTAACTGGGGATGTTTAGCCTGGAGAAAAGAGGTTAAGAGGTGATATGATAGCCTTGTTTAAATATTTGAAGGGATGTCATATTGAGGAGGGAGGAAGCTTGTTTTCTGCTGCTCCAGAGAACAGGACCCGGAACAATGAATGCAAGCTACAGGAAAAGAGATTCCACCTGAACATTAGGAGGAACTTCCTGAGAGTAAGGGCTGTTTGACAGTGGAACACACTCCTTCCTCGGAGATTGTGGTGGAGTCTCCTTCCTTGGAGGTCTTTAAGCAGAGGCTGGATGGCCATCTGTTAATGGAGATGCTTTGTTTGAGAGTTACTGCATGGCAGAATGGGGTTGGACTGGATCAGGGCCCTCCTTGGGGTCTCTTCCAACTCTAGGATTCTATGATTCTGTCTTTCATAGTATTCAATAGCATTTATCACTCT
>JACSCI010000013.1:15818789-15836216 GCA_016801065.1 Sceloporus tristichus | reverse complement strand
ACTCTCAGGAAGTTCCTCCTAATGTTGAGCTGGAATCTCTTTTCCTGTAGCTTGCATCCATTGCTCCTGGTCCTAGTCTCTGGAGCAGCAGAAAACAAGTCAGCTCCCTCCTCAATATGACATCCCTTCAAATATTTAAACAAGGCTATCGTATCACCTCTTAACCTCTTTTCTCCAGGCTAAACATCCCCAGTTACCTGAGTCGTTCCTCATAGGACATGGTTTCTGAGCACCACAATTTAAAAAGGATGTTGAGAAACTGGAGCATGCACAAAGGAGGGCAACTAAAAGGGGGGAGGGTCTGGAAACCATGCCTTATGAGGAAAGACTTAGAAGTTTATCGCATGGGAGGAATTTCTCTTAATTTCAAATAAAAAGAAAGTGGGACCAGAACGCATTCACATGAATTTGCTAGTTCAGCGAATTTTCATGAATTTGAATTGCTTTTGAACTGACTTCCCATTGCCCAAAAATAGCTTGCCATTTCCCGAAATTGAGTATGATAGTCTATCACGCAATAATGTTAAACCCCATGATTGTGTTTGGATTGCCATTGGATTATACTTCCAACTTCCCTTGTCTGATAAATTCCTTAGGGAGCTGGGGATGTTTAGCCTGGAGAAGAGGAGGTTAAGAAGTGATATGATAGCCCTGTTTAAATATTTGAAGGTATGTCATATTGAGGAGGGAGCAAGCTTGTTTTCTGCTGCTCCAGAGAACAGGACCCAATGGAGCAATGGGTGCAAGCTCCAGGAAGAGAGATTCCAGCTGCCATTAGGAGGAACGTCCTGACAGTAAGGGCTGTTTAACAGTGGAACAGGGATGGAGATTTGCCATCCAGTCCTGGGCAGAGTCACACTTTCCCTGAAGGACGAAGTTCACAGTTTGGGAGTCCTCCTAGACCCGTCTCTACAGTTGTCATCTCATGTGGAGGCGGTGGCCAGGAGTGCGTGGTACCAACTCTGGTTGATACGCCAACTGTGCCCCTATCTGTTCCAGGGGGACCTTGAAGCTGTGGTACATGCACTGGTAACCTCTTGCTTAGATTTCTGTTATGCGCTTTCCATGGGGCTAGGTTTGTACCAAGTTCGGAAGCTTCAATTGATCCAGAATGCAGCAGCCAGATTGGTTACAGGAACACCTAGATCGGACCATATTACACCAGTCTTAAAATCTTTACATTGGCTGCCGGTCAGCTTCTGGGCGCAATACAAAGTTTTGGTCATTACCTTTCAAGCTCTACATGGCTTCGGCCTGAGTTACTTGAGGGAACGCCTCTCCCTACACAATCTGCCCTGCACTCTCAGAGCATCTGGGAAGAATTTGCTTGACTACCCAAAAGCAAGACTAACAACAACTTCCCATAAGGCATTTACAGTCACGGCCCCCAAATTGTGGATCAATCTACCGGAAGAGATCGTCTTATTGCCACCTTGGAAGCTTTCAAGAGGGCACTGAAGACTCTTCCGGTGGGCCTCCCCACCTGCCCTATTATGATGACCCTGAAAGAACCCCACCTGACTAAGACAAGATGGAAACTAGATGACAAGCTAGCTTTTAGCAATAGTAGTGATATTGTGATTTTATTGAATGTTGTAATGTGTGTGTTTTTACGGGAGAGGCGGGAAAAGAGAAATAAATGTATTATTATTTTGTTATATAAACAAATGTGTGTGTGTTCGTTTATATATGAAACTTTATTTATAAATGATTTTTATTAATTGTAATTAATATCTTTATTAAAACACGTTCAAAATTACAAAAGTCATTTTAAGCTGGGAAATAGAGATAAAGGAAATAAACTTAATCTTTGTAATTCCTAATGTATTTTAAGATTCTTAATTAAAAATTATTTATAAATAAACCTCATCTGTAACAGATATTATTATCTATCCTTCTCATGAATATTTCAGAATCGTTAGATGGTTTAGCAAAAGCATTTTAAAGTCCAGGTTCTTGAAGTAAAGGAGTAAAACATATCTATCAAGAGTGATCTTGGGTGGCATCTACGCTGTAGAAATAATGCCGTTTGATGCCACTTTAACTGCCATGGTCCCATCCTACAGAATCATGGGATTGGGACTTTTGTGAAGTTCCAGAGCTTTTGGGCAGGGAAAGCTAAGGGCATTTTAAAAACTACAGGGTTCCATAAGATGGAGGCACAGTTCTTAAAATTCCTTCCTCTGGGAAGGACCCCCCCCCCATGATATGTCCATATGAAGCACCCCCCTCCTAAAGATCCCAGATCTCTTTATGGGGGGTTACATATCCCATCACCCCCTCCTCAAGTTCCAAAGGGGGACCCAGTGCCCCCAAAACAGCCTCCGCCCACTCACCTTCCTCCTTGGACCACCGGAAGTGCCCCCCAAATAGGGGGCGGAGCCAAGTTCCCTGGAGACTCACTTCCGGTCCCCAAATGCCCCCCTCCCCCAGACTGACTCTATGGCAGAGCAGTGGAGCTTTGGAAACAGGAGGAGGAGGCCCTATGGAAGCAGAGAGCTGTGCAGTTGTAGGCCCCTTAGACACTGTTAGCTCAGTATGAAGCTGGGCTTTAGTTTCTATCTAGCCTTCAGTCAAAACAAAAACAGGATAAAAGCTCATTAGGTGGAAAGGCAGAGTTTTAGGCCACAATAAGCAAGAGTGTTGTTGTTGCTGTTACTGAGAGCAACACGGCACCCTTGCTCTCGGGGGATTCTGGGAGCGGTAGTCCAAGGAAAGCAATTGTTCCCAAAGCATGGCTTTCTTTGTCGTTACAGAAGTGTGGTTTTGGTCACATGGACACAATTGTTTATATATATATTTAAAGGTGCAACGAACATTATTGGTTTTGAGCTACTACAGCTCCCTGAATCCCCCAGAGCAAGCATAGCAGGCTGCTCCGGGGGATTCTGGGAGCCGCAGCCCAAGAGAAAAGCCAAACGTTTCCTAACATTATGGGTGATTACTTTAAACACAGCGGATTATAAATCTTCCCAACTATCGCATGGGCCTCCAAAACCGAGGCCCATTTAAAAATAAAAGCCCTACTTTTAACAAGGTATGCAGCTTTTATAGGAATGTGGCATCCTAAAAAAGGATCCCAAAACAGCCTCAGAACGACTTGCTCTGTTTCCCCACAGTTTCCTTTGGCGTTTTCATAGGACTTTGTCAAATTAGGAGAACTGAAATCAGTTGCAAAAGAACCGGGTGCAATACCACCCCTTTTTCCCTTGCATTTCCACATTTTCACCCCAGCGAACTGCTATTACTTTGGGATCTTCTTGCTGGACCGGGATTTGAGAGACCTTGCCAGCCTGACTGGGAACGGCTCCTTTATGGCTCTTGCTTTTTGAGCATCCTCCTTCAGCCAAGGCCTCTCCCTTCACTCCACGCTTGGCTGGTCCCAATGGCGTCCCACTCGGCTGCTGAGAAGAATCCCTCTTCCGGCCATAAATTGATTGATTGAAATTTTATTTCTATACCGCCATTCCCACGATCACGGCGGTTTACAAGCAATACAAATGCAATACAATACAGATTAAAAGAAAACAAATTTTACAATGAGAAACACCCCAAATAAAACCAGCATAACTATAAATCTGGTGGAAGGACAAGGAAAAGCCTGAGCATGAAGGCAGGGCATGCATGAAGCCTGCAACCACTGACTAATAGGTACTGTTCCCTAAATGCTACAGTTAGGCCTCCATATTTGGGGCTTTGGCTTGATTATACACAGAATGGTCCTCTATGGTCTACGTCTGCCAGAAGTTGCACTGGGAGACCTAGAGAGATTCCTAGAGAGATCACTTCTCTAGGCATCGCCAGCGCAATTCTATGATCAACTTCTGGCATGTGTTGACCATAGAGTTGCCCAGAGGACCTAGAGATTCCTAGAGAGAACAGTCCTCTAGGCATCTATTGGACCTCCAGCACAATTCTATGATCAACTTCTGGCATTTGTTAACTATAGAGCTGCCCAGAGGACCTAGAGATTCCTAAATCCAAAACACACTGCGGAAATAATCCAGTTTGAAACCACTTTAATTGCTCTTGCTCAGTGCTAACTGTCAAGACCATGTGGCACACTGCTCTGAAATGACAAGGATGTGGCCAGTTCCAGTGGCAGGTGCATGAGTTAGCATTTGCTGAGCTGTGCATCATGGGAAGTCTGATGCAACATGCAGCGAAGGTGAAGCCAGCCAGCAGTGCATCATGGGTAGTATTCTGATGCAACAGGTACTACTGGGTATGAAACCAGCCAGGCTTCATTGTGGCATGGCTGTCACATGGCATCCAGGAAGGCCATCTATACAAGGGAGAGGATTACTATCTCCATTGTTGGGTTGTGGTCAGTGGTTGGCGAAGCACTTTGTTGGTCTGTGCAGTTGTGAGTATTCAAGAGGGCTGTCTGAAACTCAGTGTAATCTTTGTAAATAGTTGGCAACAAAGGTGAAAAGCCCTCATGTTGAGTGAAGTCTCGCTGTCCGGAGATTCATTTCCTCAGGCTGGGAGCTCAGGAGGAAGTTTCCTCTGCAGCTCAGAGGCTTCTCAGAACCTTCGCTCTTCTAGGCATCCTGCCTACGTGCATCAACTCTGCGTCTGGTCGTAACGGACACAGCTTGTCTCTCCACATGCCCCAACACTAAGGAATCCCGGGAATTGTAGTTTGTTCTGTCACCAGAGCTCTCTGACAGAGAAGGCTAAGCGTCTCACAAAACTACAATTCCCAGGATTCCCTAGCAGTGAGCCAGGGCAGTTAAAGATGATTTCTGCAGGATGTTTTCAACCCTACAGCAGTTCTCTATAGAATCATAAGATCATAGAATCATAGAGTTGGAAGAGACCACAAGGGTCATCCAGTCCAACCCCATTCTGCCCTGCAGGAAATCTCAATCAAAATATCCCCATGGACAGATGGCCATCCAGCCTCTAAGGTAGGAGACTCCACCACTCTCCATTGAGGGAGTGTGTTCCACTGTCGAACAGCCCTTACTGGCAGGACATTCCTCCTAGTGTTGAACTGGAATCTCTTTTCCTAGAGCTTGCATCCATTGCTCTGGCTCCTAGTCTCTGGAGCAGCAGAAAACAAGCTCCTCTAGTGCACATCTATGATCAGATTCAACAGCCTTGGATCAATGCTATGGCACTCTGGGGGTTATAGTTTCTTATGGCACCTACCAACCTATCATCCTGCCAAACTAATGCAATTTGATACTGCTTTAACTGTTCTGGCTCCATCCTGCAGAAATCATGGGCTTAGCAGGAATAATGCTGTTTGATACTGATATAACTACAATGGCTCCATCCTACTGTAAAGGTACCAAAACAGGAGAAACAAACAAACTAGGTCCATGATCCAAGATGGCCTTTATTTGCATGCAAAAGAACACAGGGGAATCATTCACCAAGCTGTGCCCCCGACCAAAACAAGGAGCAAAGCTTTTATAGCATTTTGACATTCCAACAAACAGAAGGTAACTTTCGTTTCTATAACCAGACTTTCCTTATCGGTCTACTATGAGGATTCTTTATTCTCCCAGAGAGCCTACAACCTTGAAAGTCTCAGACTCCCCTTTTGCATCCCATCCTCCCCTGTGAAGGCCTCCTTCCAAACTATGCATATATTTTTAGATGAACATATTAACTTTTATACACTACCAAGCATTGATACCAAAGCTTGCTTATCATTATTCTTATTATGTGCTGAGGCTGAGAGAAGGAAAATGGGGAGAGGAGAGAAAAGAGGAGAAGGGGGTGAACTCAGCCAAAGGAAGAGCTGTGAGAGAGGGAGGGGGTTTATCAAACCCTCACACTACAGAAATTCTGGGATTTGTAGTTTTACAGGGTCTTCAGCCTTCTTTGGGTGCACCTACACTGTGGAAACAATGCACTTTGACACTGATTTAATGGCCATGACTTCATCATACAGAATGCTGGGATTTGTAGTTTGGTGAGGGGCACTCTTGGGTAGAGAAGGAGCTAAAGACCTTGCAAAACTGCAAATCCCAGGATCCTGTGCAATGGCACTGGTTTAAATGCACCCAAAGAAGGATAAAGACCTTGCAAAACTACACATCCCAAGATTTTCCATAGGATGGAGATACAGCACTTCAAATGGTGCTAAAGCTGCATTATTTCCACAGTGTAGATGCACCAGGAGAAGGCTGAAGACCCTGCAAAACTTCCCATCCCAGGGTATCATTTGATGGAGCTACAGTGTAGCTGTACCCAGAAAAAGTACTAAAGACAACCTTGCAAAACTACACATCCCAGAGTCGCATAGAATGGAGTTCCAACCCTTCAAAACTGCATGATTTCTGCAGAGTGGCTGCATTCTCTCAGCCTCTGTCTCCCCCTTGCAGGACCTACCTTGCAGGAGGGTGGTGCACACACTTTTTACACCTGGGATCCTCACCTGGGCCAAAGCCAGCCTCTCTCTCTCTGCTGCAGGGTTTTTCTACAGACCAAAGAGAAAGGGAGGGGGCCACCCACATTTCTGGTTTCTCCTTCCTTCCATCTCCCTATCACCTGCCTACCTCCCCCTGCCATCTCTCTGTCCCTTCCCTTCCCTTCCCTTCCTCTCATCCATGCATCCATCCAGACAGACAGACAATATGGTAGGTAAGTAGGTGAGTGAGAGATAGATAGATAATATAGATGGGTAGGTCTATCTGTCTATCTTTTTATACGTCTATCTGTCTGTCACCTACTTACCTATCTATGAGCCGGTACAGACCAGCCCTTTGTGAAGCCCCCATCACCTGCTAGGGTTGCCTCGGGACGGCGCTACCACACGCCCCTCAACCATAGCATGTGATGAGGGCGTCACAATGGCGGCGCCCTGTACACATGGGTGCTGCCATTGTTACACAAGCACTGTGCGGCCCTTGCATGAGCGCACCAGTGGTGCACTGTGGCGCACTTGTCACACCACAGCCATGGCGTAAAAAGAACACACTTTTCATGGGTTCTTTTTACTCTGCAGAGTACTCCGCACGGTTTGGCGACTGCGGCTTCCCTGCGGAGGGAAAACAGGCGCCGGCAGTCCGCCCTTTTTGGACGGTATGTACCATGCCTGTATTATCTATTCATCAATCACCTAGTTTTATCATGTCTTATCACCTACCTAACTAACCGAATCTATTTATGTCTATATTATTTATCAGTCTATCACCTACCTATATCATCTGTTACTCTATCAATTACCTGCTTACCTACCTATACTATACTATTTAACCTACGTACCTATTTACATTATCTATCTGTCCATCTTATATATCAGTCTATCACCTGCCTACCTATATCATCTATTATTCAGTCACCTACCTACCTATATCATCTATTAATCAATTACCTACCTACCTATATCATCTGTTAAATCAATCACCTATCCACTTACCTACAGCATCTAGTCTATTCTATCAATCACCTGCCTGTCTACCTGTTTCTTCCATCTAATCCTTGTCTATAAACTACCTATCTATATAATTCACCTATCTATATAACTATCAACTATCTACCTTTGTACCTACCTACATCATCTCTCTATAAATCAATTACCCACCTGCATATATTATCTCCCCCTCTCTCCTATCTATATCACCTGTCTACCTACCTGCATCATCTAATTCATGTATCTATAAGCTCCCTCCCTCCCTCCATCATCCACCCATCTATCTTATCTCTGTCCATCCATCTATCACCTACATCATCTATCTATTAATCAATTACCTACCCATCTACCTGCCTTCCTATCTAATTACATAATCAATCAATCAATGTAGGTCCCCCTCCTGTTTTGCAAATCCCTACCTATCTGTATCCAAAGCGTCAATTAAGTACCTGAAGCGGTGGGTTACAGTTGCACAGAGAGTCCCCCTTGCAAGGTGGGGTTTTTTTTGGGGGGGGGGTCTTCTTTTTCAAGAAGGGGATGAGGAGGGGCAGGCTTTGTTGGTTCTCAGGCCTCCAAAGGCAACAACAACCCAACAATAGCCTTTGCATTATTAAAAATAATATCCACTCAGGTCAGCCTGCCACAAAAAAATAAAGTAAAAAATAAATAAAATAAAAATAGCAAATGTTTTTGTAATCTTTTATAAACCCTTTTATGGCCAAATGCCTTCAAAAGTGCATGGGTGGCATGTCTGCTACATTGCAGGGGGACTTGGGCCCATCTAATCTTGCACCCCCAGCCTCCCCTCCAGCTTCAAACAGTGTCAGGGTCATCTCTACTTAGCGTCCATTCCAATAACTCAGGCTTGAGTCCATCCTTAAAGTATTGCCTCTTATTTGCCTTTGGCCACTCAGGTACCTGGCCGGCCACACCATGGATTTCCATGATGTACTCAGGTATGGACCGCGCCACCTGATGCAGCGCCATCAATTTGGTATGGACCCAAACCCAGCTCTCAACGTTCACATGAAAGCCTGCAGGCCTTGGAGTTCTGGGGTGCCACTGTCATAAAGATGGACTAGCCATTCTGCAGCCTCTCCTTCCAAGTGGCTGGCAACGCATCTTACTTTGGCCACTTCATCTGGGAAGGAGGCTCCACATTCTCACATGTGCCCTGCTATCTGGGCCAAAAAATAGGGCAGCTGCTGCGTCTTGGCATCGAACTTCACCCCCAGCTGTCTTGTCAGCAGCTCTTGTAATCCACCTGGTCCCACATTCAGGAGTGGGATCCCTTGCTCCCACAAGAGCTGGTCCTGCTGGCCTCACTTCTCCCTCCTCTTCTGCTGCTGGCTCTCCCTCCTCTGAGTCCTGCAGCATCTTCATCAGCTGGTCCATCATGCTCCTCATTTCCTCCATCTCCCTCTGCATCTGGGAGAACTCAGCAACCCGATCAGTGGCCTCTCGGGAAACACTGTCCAGAGGTTCTGTGATTCCAACATCCCAAGCCCACATACTGCCGGTTCTCTGCCTCTCACAGTCCTTTGAGCGGGCAACTCGAACGGGAATGTCTTCCCCCCTCAAGGCTGTGGTCTTCAGCCGGGCTCCAAAGCCATCTGCTTTGGAGGGCACATTCCTCTCCTCTGGAGTCACCAAAGGAATTTTGTCATCTGGACTTGAATGGGTTTCCATAGTTCCAGGTTCAGTGAAGACTTACTGACTTCAGCAAATTCAGAACTGTGAGTCAGCAACCAGTCCAAGGTTTCCAAACCCAGAAAACTTTATTGGAAACTCATGCACAAATTCAACAGCATTTAAGTCAGATCTAAAATTTCCCCAATAACAATCACAATCTTAAACCTACAATATTCCCCAACTCTACCTCCCTCCCCCTGCCTCTTTTTCCCAGAGACAAAACCCACTCCAACCAGCCCCTTCTCCTGCTCTCCTCACCACTTCTATCTCTACCAGTCTCCACCAAAGCCCCTTCCGGCACATTCCCAATCCTTCAGTTCCCAATGCTCCCAGCCATCTGCAGCAAGCCCAACCACCCTCTTCAGCATCTAACAACACTACCAGCTATACATTTCACAACCAATACTATTAAAACCTATTTTGACAGAACAATTGATCTGACATGTCCAACCGGTGCCTCATAGATGGTGGCTCCAGTCCTCCTTCTCCTTATATGGGGAAAATAAGAGGAGAGAAGAAGGAAGGAAGGGCAACAGGGAAGATCAGAGAAAAGCAAAGCAGATAGCTATCAGCAAAAGTTGTTCTATATTCTTCCAAGGATTTCTATGGCTTCTCTGTTGCTCCTTGATGCAACTTCAAGTGGGAACTGTGACCTGCCTCCATGTAAATCTATTGATACAGTTTGAGAATCATGCTTTCCCTGAAGCATTTCCCACATTCTGGACTCCCTTAGGATTTCTTGTGTTAATTCTTTGGTGTGCTTTGAGGCTCCTGTTGTCTCTATAGCTCTTTCCACATTCTGAACACTGAAAAGGCTTCTCTCCTGTGTGGATTCTTTGGTGGGATTTAAGAAGTATGCTTTGCTTGAAACTCTTCCTGCATACTGAGCACTGATAGGGTTTATTCCCAGCATGAATTCTTTGGTGTGATGTAAGACCTGAACTCTGCATGAACCTTTTCCCACTCTCTTTGCATTTGTGTGTTTTCTTTCCTTTGTGGATCCTTCCACGTTCAGTAAAGTCGAGCTGTTGAATGAAGCTGCTTCCGTGCTCAGAGGACTTCAACTGACTCTTTCCACTGCAAATAACCCTTTCCCTTTCTTTATGATCTTCTTCTTCTCCAAGCAGTGGAATTTCAGGGAAGGCAGCTCTTTCAGAACCAATGGATTTATTTTCCTGCTTTATTTTGTCCCAGATTTCTTTCTCTCCTGTTCATTTGATTTACTGTTCTGCCTCTTATCTGCTGAAGGAATCAAACAGGGGTCGGCAAACTACGGCCCACGGGCCGCATCCGGCCTTCCAAGGCCTTGGGACCAGCCCCTGCCTGGTCCTGCAGCGCCCCCGCCGCAGCTGGATTGACTGCGCTGCGTGGCCTGGGGCAGAGGGGGCGGAAAGGGAGGCCACGCGCCGCCCTCTCCGCCCTCCCCCGCCCTCTCAGCGCGGCCCCGCGCTGCCTCCTCCTCCTCCCCCTCACGGAGGAGGAAGAGGAGGTGGCACTTGGCCCGCTCTGAGGGCGGAGGGGGCAGAAAGGGAGGCCGTGCACTGCCCTTTCCGCCTGGCCCCACACTGCCTCTTCCTCCTCCTCCTCGCAGAGGAGGAAGAGCAGGGCGCTGGGGCCTGGGGCAGAGAGGGGAAAGGGCAGGCCGCATGCAGCCTCCCCTTTCCCCTCCCCCCCCTCAGAGCGCGGCCCCGCCTCCTCTTCCTCCTCCGACCCGCCCCCAAGGGGGAGGAGAAGAAGGGAAGGAGGGAGAGGAGGAGGAGGAGAGGAAAGGAAGAAGAGGAGGGAACAGGAGGAGGAGGTGAGTGGCCAGAGAGACCTCGAGGGTTTTTTTTTGGGGGGGGTGCTTTTAATGCTAACAAGTCTCCCTTGTTTTGACAATGATGATGATGATGATGATGATAAGAGTCAGCTTAAGAGGCATGCAGGCACTGTTTCAGAAGCCGAGAGAGTGTGACTTTCCAAAGTGCCTTTTCTGTGTGTTTTGGTTCTGAGGCATGGCCAATGTAAATTGCTGTGATTTTTACAAACTCATGCACAGTGAAGAAAAACCAAAGCCCCTTGACCAAGTACACACCTCTAAGTAGTATAGTTGGTGCAAGAAACCTGAAACAGCAAATCCACTTCTTGTGAAACCACCTGGGCATGTTCAGTATATGCATAGCCATGTTAAACCATGTTCAGTGTGAAACCCAAAGAGTTTGGTTCTGCAATAAGCCTCTGATTAAATATGCAAGAGATTGCCATGTTAAGTAAATGAACTAGGATCTTATGTATTCCTGAATGGCAGAAGGAGGTTGGACTGGATGGCCCTTGGGAAGTCCTTTCCAACTCTAGGATCCTATATATTCCTGCATGGCAGAAGAAGGGGGTTGGACTGGATGGCCTTGGGGGTCCCTTCCAACTCTAGGATCCTATGTATTCTGCATGGCAGAAGGGGCTGGACTAGATGGCCCTTGGGAAGTCCTTTCCAACTCTAGGATCCTATGTATTTCTGAATGGCAGAAGGGTCTGGATTGGATGACCCCCTGGGATCCCTTGCAACTGTACAATCCTATGTATTCCTGCATGGCAGAAGAATGGGGTTGAACCGGATGGCCCTTTGAGGGTCCTATGAGGCTACAATTCTCTGCCCAGAGTGGCTCTGGGAGGTCTCTCATTTGGGGGGTCATAGAATCATAGAGTTGGAAGAGACCTCAAGGGCCATCCAGTCCAACCCCTTTGCCACGCAGGAACTCTTAATCAAAGCATCGCTGGCAGATGGCCATCCAGCCTCTGCTTAAAGACCTCCAAAGATGGAGACTCCACTACATTCCGAGAGAGTGTGTTCCACTGAGGGAGCTACCTTGTTTTCTGTTGCTCCAGGAAAAGAGATTCCACCTCAACATTAGGAGGAACTTCCTGACAGTAAGGGCTGTTTGACAGTGGAACAAACTCCTTCCTCGGAGAGTGGTGGAGTCTCCTTGGCCATCTATTAGGGATGCTTTGATTGAGAGTTCCTGCATGGCAGGGGGTTGGATTGGATGGCCCTTGCAGTCTCTTCCAACTCTATGATTCTATGGTTTTAAGAAGAGCCCTCCCTCCATGGCAACTGTCATGGCAATTTTAGTATTGGGATGGGGTTGGGAAGGGACTAGTTTTGAATTCTATTGTATTCTCTATGTATTTTGGATTGGGATCAAAAACATGCCACAAAACTAATCCAGTTTGAAACTGCTTTAACTGCCCTGAGTCAGTGCTAGGGGATCCTGGGAACTGTAGTTAATTGTGGCTCCAGAGCTCTATGACAGAGAAGGCTCCATGTCTCACAAAACTGCAGCTCCCAGAATCCCCTAGCATTGAGCCAGAGCAGTTAAAGCCCTCTCAAACTGGACTCTTTCTGCAGTCTGTTTTGGACCAGAGACTCTGGGTTCAAATGCCCACTTGGCCTTGGAAAGCCATTGGGCCAAAGTCACACTCTCTCAGCCCCAGAAAACCCCAACAGATACCCCTTAGGGCCTCCAGAAGATGGAAAGCGGAAGAACACAACAATAAAAATGCTCAGTGTTTTTCTGTCTTTCCTCCTGCCTCTTTGGATGAACTCTCTACACTTCTGAACTCTTCCAAACCTGCAACCTGTCCTCTTGATCCTATTCCTACTCATCTTCTAATCTCTATAGCTCCCTCCTTTCTGCCCTCGCTTCTCCATATCTTCAATCTCTCTCTCTCTCCAGGCTCCTTCCCCTCGGACTTCAAACATGCTTCATTTCCTTCTCTTGACCCCTCCTCTTTGTCTAGCTATCGTCCGATTTCTCTTCTTCCCTTTCTTTCTAAGGTTTTGGAATGGGTTGTCTATTCGCGCTGTCTTGAGTTTCTTGAAGCCAACTCCATTCTCGATCCTTTTCAGTCTGGTTTCCGCCCAAGGCATTCCACAGAGACAGCTCTCACCAAGATCTCGAATGACCTTTTACAGGCCAAGGCTAATGGCCTTTACTCTGTTCTCATCCTTCTGGATCTGTCTGCAGCCTTTGACACTGTTGATCACTGTCTCCTAATTGACATACTCTCTGACCTTGGGTTCTCAGACTCTGTTCTCGACTGGTTTAGATCTTACTTGTCTGGCCGATCTTTTGCAGTGGTTGCAGGTGGTCAGACTTCTTCTCCTGTTCCTTTATCTGTTGGAGTTCCCCAGGGCTCTGTTCTGGGTCCCCTTCTGTTCTCTCTCTCCACACTGTCCTTAGGAAAACTCATTAGCTCTTTTGGTCTTTCCTACCATCTCTATGCCGATGACACCCAGCTGTATCTTTCCACCCCTGACCTTTCTCCAAGGCTTGAACAGCAAGTTTCGTCTTGCCTCACAGCCGTCTCGCAGTGGATGCGCCATCGGCGTTTGAAGCTCAACATGTCCAAGACGGAGCTTCTTGTCTTTCCTCCTAAGCCCACCCTTCAACACTCCTTTTCTGTCTCTGTGGACAACATTTCCATTCAACCAGTCCAGCAAGCCCTTAGTCTTGGTTTTATCTTTGACTCTTCTCTGTCGTGGATCCCTCAGATCCAGACCACAGCCAAGGCTTGTCGATTCTTTTTGTGCAATATTTTCTTCTTCAGGAAGGCAGTTGGAGCTTGCCTGCCTCTCTCCCCCCAAGATGGTGGCTGAAGAGATAGTAGAGGAATACCTGGTTAATCTAAATGAATTTAAGTCTCCAGGACCAGATGTATGTGCGTGTGTCCCTTCCTTGCCTCCAGGTCACAACAAGAAACTGTCCCCTCCTCTTGGTTGAAGCATTGGGCTACAGCCCTGGAGACCAGGGTTCAAATCCCCTCTTGGCCAGGGAACCCCTCTAGATGACCTTGGGCAAGTCACGCTTTCTCAGCCTCAAAGGGAAGGAAATGTCAAACCTACTCTGAACAAATCTTTCCAAGACAATCCTGTGATTGGTTCACTTCAGTGTTGCCATAAGTTGGAAACAACCTGAAAGCACACAACAACAACAACAACAACAACAACAACAACATTATTATTATTATTATTATTATTATTATTATTATTATTAACCTTTATTCATGAAGCGCTGTAAATTTACACAGCGCTGTACATACAATCTTTTTAGTTAGACGGTTCCCTGCCCTCGGACTTACAATCTAAAAAGACATGACACAGAAGGAGAAGGGAGTGGTGGAGGGAGAGGGTAAGATGTCTAGCAGTTCCTCTCTACCTCCGAGGCCTGAACCAAGGCAGAGGCTTCATAATGGATGGTTAATCATTTTCCAGGGAAAATACATACTCTCAAGTAGGATAATACATATACAGTACATAGCAATACAGGAAATGGTTCAATAAACAGGCACCACAAGAACATCAAATAGTAAGCGACAATTATGCAATGCCTGGGAAGGCTTCTCGGAACAGGATGGTTTTCAACTCCGTTTTGAAGCTAGTTAAAGAAGTGATGGCTCTTTCTTGTGGGGGAAGAAGGTTCCAGGAGTGAGGGGCAGCAAGTGAAAAGGGGCGAATCCGGGATGGGGCAGAGGAAATCCTGGGCTGAGACAGCAGACCTTGACTACCAGAACGGAGGGAACAACGGAGTGGGAAGGTGAGGAGAAAGAAGGTCTGATAAGTAAGGAGGGGCCAGTCCATGGAGGGCTTTAAACGTCGACAGCAGGAGCTTATACTGAATGCGGAAGGGGAGAGGGAGCCAGTGAAGGGATGCCAACACCGGAGAGATGTGGTCAGAGCGATGGGTGGAAGTGATAATGCGTGCAGCTGAATGCTGGACAGAGATTAAAGGACGGAGGTGAGAAAGAGGAAGCCCAGCCAGGAGGACGTTACAGTAATCCAGTTGTGAGACCACTAGGGCATGGACCAGGATCTTGGCAGTAGAGGCGGAGAGATATGGTCAGATTTTGGCAATGTTGTATAAAAAGAGTCTACAAGCCTTGGCTGTGGTCTGGATCTGAGGGATACACAACAGAGAAGAGTCAAAGATAAAACCAAGACTGTGGGCTTGCTGGACTGGTTGAATAGAAATGTTGTCCACAGAGACAGAAAAGGAGAGTTGAAGGGTGGGCTTAGGAGGAAAGACAAGAAGCACCGTCTTGGACATGTTGAGCTTCAAACGCCGATGGCGCATCCACTGCGAGACAGCTGTAAGGCAAGATGAGACTTGCTGTTCAAGCCTTGGAGAAAGGTCAGGGGCAGAAAGATACAGCTGGGTGTCATCGGCATACAGATGGTAGGAAAGACCAAAAGAGCTAATGAGTTTTCCTAAGGACAGTGTGTAGAGAGAGAACAGAAGGGGACCCAGAACAGAGCCCTGGAGAACTCCAACAGAAAAGGGAACAGGAGAAAAAGTCTGACCACCTGCAACTACTGCAAAAGATCTGCCAGACAAGTAAGATCTAAACCAGTCGAGAACAGAGTCTGAGAACCCAAGGTCAGAGAGTATGTCAATTAGGAGACAGTGATCAACAGTGTCAAAGGCTGCAGACAAATCGAGAAGAATGAGAACAGAGTAAAGGCCATTAGCCTTGGCCTGTAAAAGGTCATTCGAGATCTTAGTGAGAGCTGTCTCTGTAGAATGCCTTGGGCGGAAGCCAGACTGAAAGGGATCGAGAATGGAGTTGGCTTCAAGAAACTCAAGACAGCGCGAATAAACAACCCGTTCCAAAACCTTAGAAAGAAAGGGGAGAAGAGAAATCGGACGATAGCTAGACAAAGAGGAGGGGTCAAGAGAAGGAAATGAAGCATGTTTGAAGTCCGAGGGGAAGGAGCCTGTAGAGAGAGAGAGATTGAAGATATGGAGAAGCGAGGGCAGAAAGGAGGGAGCTATAGAGATTAGAAGATGAGTAGGAATTGGATCAAGAGGACAGGTTGCAGGTTTGGAAGAGTTCAGAAGTGTAGAGAGTTCATCCAAAGAGGCAGGAGGAAAGACAGAAAATTTGTTAGGCGAAGGCGATAGAAGATTAAGAGCAGAAGAAGAATCGGGAGGGACTATCTCAGAGCAAATGGTGGTTATCTTAGAGATGAAATAGTTAGCAAAGTCATTAGGAGAGAATGATGAAGACACAGAAGGAGAGGGAGGCTTAAGTAAAGTGTTGAAGGTGGAGAACAAACGCTGTGGGAGCCTCTCATTGGCAGAGATCAATGATTTCTAATAATTCTGTTTTGCCATAGAGAAGGCGCGTGAGAAGGAAGGAAGAACAAATTTGAAATGGATAAAATCAGCCCACTCTTTGGACTTTCTCCAAAGACGTTCGGCCGCTCTAGAGCAGGACCGGAGAAACTTAATGTTGGGGGTAAGCCAGGGCTGAGGTCTAGTCTTGGAGGAAGAAGTGCGTACAGAGACAGGGGCAAAATGGTCAAGAGTTGAGGAAAGAGTGGAGTTAAATAAAGACATTGCTGAATCAGCAGAATCCCCGAGATTTAGGGAAGAGAGAGATGAATCCAGGGTCAGACCAAGATGGTTAGAGTCAACAGATTGAAGATCACGAAAATGGCGTTGAATAGTATGGCGAGGAGGAGGAGTATAAGTGAGAGCAAAGGAGATTAAATGATGGTCAGATAGTGGAAAGTCAAGTGCCAGGTAGTCAGAAATGGCGCAGTTTGCAGCAAGAACCAGGTCAAGACAGTGACCAAGAGAATGAGTTGAAGAGTTGGAGTGTGGTTGGAGGCCAAAAGAAGCTAGCAGAGAGTTAAAGCGAGATGTTGTAGGGTTATTGGAATCGTCAACGTGGATATTGAAGTCACCTAGGATCAGAGTAGGGACTGAATCTGAAAGAAAGAATGTCAGCCATGATTCAAAGTCTGAGAGGAACTGGGTGGCAGAACCAGGAGGGCGATAGATGACTGCAACCCGGAGCTGTAGAGGAGAAAAGAGTCTAATAGGATGAAACTCAAACATGCCACCAGGGAGGCTTTTATAGGGTCTGTGTGTTCTCTTCATGTTTCTTTAACTTTTGGATTTTTAATACAGTTTTATATTCTTTTAATGGGATGCTTATAATTGTTTTTAAATTTGCATTGCTACTTTTTTAAAAAAATCTTTTTTTTTCTATGACCCGCCTTGGATCACTTTTTAGGAAGGATCAAATTAGGGGAATTTAATTAGCTCAAATTTAGCCGAGAGTTGGCCCTAACAACGCCACATGCCAGGATCGGGTCCCTATGTGTATACCAGAGGTCGCCTAGTCCACCCTCAAGAGAAAGAGACTCTGATACCAGTTGGGTGCAATTAATCTAATGACATTTATTAAAGCATAAATAAAACCACACAGCACAAGGGGGCACACACACTCACACACACACATTCAATGCTATAGCAGGGGAGGGGTGAGTTTGGAGAGACAGGTTGTGAAGGAGAGGAATGTGTGTGTAAACATATATATAT
>JACSCI010000013.1:15798254-15812861 GCA_016801065.1 Sceloporus tristichus | reverse complement strand
CCGCACCTGTTCCCTGCCTGGGATGCAGCCAGGGATGCCTCTCAAGCCGGCTGGAACGGCGGCGGCCGTGATTCTAGCGGCCCCGCGCCTGTTCCCTGCCTGGGATGCAGCCCAGGCTGGATCCCAAGCCGGTAGGAGGAGGAGGAAGCCGCTGGAATCACGGCGACCCTAAGAAAGGCCATCCAGTCCAACCTCCTTCTGCCATGCAGGAACTCTTAATCAAAGCATCCCCATTGACAGATGGCCATCCAGCCTCTTTGACAGCCACTGGAACCGCTCCTCCCCCCACCTAGAATACATACACACACACACTCACACACACACACACGCAGAACCGGGCATTGCTAATTTGTTGCAAGGGAAGGTCATGGTTACATTAAAACCAAGCAGGAATGTAGAGAGGAAACAGTAACGGGCACGTTGTATCGCGATTGTTAATGTGCATGAGCTGGCTCTCCAGCTGTTTACCGGGCTGTCATGACGTGACCTCCCATTTCCCCCCGGAAGCGTTTAAGGTCGCAACCCATGCAGGGCACCACTGAGCATGTGCGAGGCGGCTGATACGAATCGGCCAATCCGCATGTTGAGCTCCGGTTTGACAAAACATTCTGCACTGAATGCACTTTGCGCGAATGCAGATTGGCCAATTTGAATCCTGCCAATGTGGAAGGACTCCCAGGTATGACAGTACATTGCGTTATGACGCGAATTCGAATCGCCCAGTGCGGAAGACCTCCAGTTCCACACTCATCTGATAAGGGCCATAGATCCAGGAAAATGGAGCCTTCACCCGGAGGTGTTCCAATAGATCACAAGTGCTCTCAGTCAACCAATTGTGGATCTCTTCATCACCCCGATGAACGCCAAGACTTCTTTTCGAGGTTCCAAACAGAGGATGCAGAGGACTTGGATGCTCTGAATTGTCCCTGGCCATCGGGCCTTCCCGCCCATTCCACTTCTACTGAAGGTGCTAGGAAGGATTTGGAGACCGAAGGCAGAAGTCATCCTGGTTTCTCCAGCTTGGCCCAGATGCCCCTGGTTCTCGGAGATCCTGGAACTGGCGACTCAGCAGATACAGCTGCCAGACAGGCCAGACCTGCTGTCCCAGGGCCAGGTTCACCATCCAGATCCAGCCTGGCTTCAGCCACATGCCTGGAGATTGAGCGGAACATGTTCACTAGCTACAGTTACTCGCCAGAGGTGATAGAGTCAATTCTAGCATCCAGGCAGCAATCAACCATCAGGATATATGATTATACCTACAAGGCTTTCAAAAGGTGGTGTAAACTAAAGAAGAGGGACTTCATTCAGGTTTCCGTGCCAACACTACTCCAGTTTCTCCAAGACGGTGTTGATCAAGGTCAAACACATGGCTTCAATTACTTCTATCCTTCCCCATGAGGAGGCAGCCAGGATCTCCAATCATCTCCACGTCCAGAGGTTGCTCAAAGGAGTGTCCAGCAGATCACTACCTACAGTCCATCCTTTCCCTTCCTGGGACCTTCACACAGTCCGTAAGGCACTAATGATCTGACCGTTCAAACTGTTGAGAGAGACATCTCTGATATTCCTTACCTGGAAAACACTGATACTTACTGCCGTGACCTTGGCTCATCGTATATCTGAAATCGGCGCCCTGTCCATGGGAAAAGAGCTATATGTAGCGAGACCCGACTCCATCTTGTTGTGACGAGACCTGACATTCATCCCCAAGGTATACTTGATGTTCCACACTTCCCAAGAGATCGTACTGCCTTCCTTCTGCCCACGACTCTCCAAGGACCTGGAGAAGATTTGGCATACTCTTGACGTGTGCGGTGTCATCAAAATTTACCTCAAGAGAACAGCCAGCTTCAGGAAGTCTGAAGCCCTCTTCGTCTCCTTTCACTCAAGGTCTAAAGGTAAAAAGGTCTCAGTCTCTACCCCTGGCAGATGGATCAGAGCCTGCATCGTCGACTGCTACAAGACATTGGATCTGGTCCCCCCAGAGGTCATCACAGCTCACTCAACAAGAAGCGCCGCTACACTGGCAGCCCTGAGTACCAACACTCCTCTGGCCGAAATCTGCAGAGCCGCCACATGGAAGTTTCCCACCACGTTCGTCAGACACCATAAGCTTGATGTGTCACAGTCAGCTGTGGCGGCCTTTGGCAGAAGGGTTTTACAACAGATACTCTTGGACTCCTCCACCTCCTCACCAGCAGTCCCTCTCTAATTTAGGGGGGAGGGCTTTGGTAAGTCCCATTGTTTAGATGCTCGGCTCCTCCTTCTGTACAACTGCTGGCAGAGGACTTCCAGAGCATTCTCTGCAAAAAGGGAAGGCTGACTTTCTTTGTCCACTTTGATTGGGTATGAGCTTAAAATTTTAAAGCGTGAGCCATTTCTTTTGGTGAATGGGAGGAGGAGGCGCTAGAAGCCTCATTCCATAGAACTGTGGATAGAGGCAGCTTTTCTTTTCACATTCATTTTTATTTTTATTTAATTTAATACACTTTATTAAAGAGGGAAAAAAGCACAACAAAATTTTACAAAATGTATAGAGTAACACCATAGCAGTAATGATTATCTAACAGTATACAATATCTATGCCCAATAAAAGTACACCCTGCGTAGCTACAAAATGTGCAAACTGCACTTCCATTTAAGATTAAAATAAAAACTTCCTAAACCTGATGCAATGGAGATTACTTTCCTAATCAAAATTTAACTCTTTTAAATGTATAAAATTTATATAATGTTCTGTGTAACTTATCATCTTCTATTTGTTCCACATCTGAGACTAAACACAAGTCAGAGAGTTGGTACACCAAAAATATCCTGTTCTGATCACCAATTCCATAATTTCTCACAGTGTGATTTCCAACTGAATTGATTATTTCAGTATCTCAGGGACATATCATTTCATATACTTAAACAAGTTTGTCTTTAAATCATACAAGGCGAAATAAGAGAAGGTTCCTATATCCTCAAAGAGAGATTCTCAGGTGTCGGAACTTGTCAAAAACTTATCAAAGAAGTTCAAAACCGGTTTCCATTCTTCTTCAGATTTTCCTAAGGAGTTAGATTTAACTAAGTAAGTTAGCTTATCCATTTCTACTAAATCATACATTTTCCAAATCCGGTCTAAGGCTGATGGGATCTGGCCCCTTTCCTTTGTCTAGCAGAGACCTGTCTGGCTGCAGTCAGCAATTAAACCAAAACCTTTCCGTGTTTTTTTCCAAGTTCTTTTTCAAACAATTCTAACAGAAAAGTTTTCGGATTTTTCTTTAGTTTAATTTGTGTAATTTCCTCACTTGATTCATGGATTGCATTCCAAAATTGTTTGGCTTTTGGGCAGGACCACCAAATAAGATTAAGGACCCTCTTTCCTTCTGACATTTCCAACATTGATCTTTTCTTGTTTTAAACATGTGAGCTATTTTCACTGGGGTCATATTCCACCTGTTTTGCATCTTAAAAATTGTTCTTTCAAATCTTTCCCAGTCTTCTAATAAGATGGATTCCCCACAGTCCTGAGCCCATTTTACCATACAATCTTTCACTGTTTCTGGTTCCATGTCAAAATTTAATATGGGCTTATACCATTTAGATATAGTCTTATTATTTTCTTTAAGCAGAATGTTTTCTAACTCTGATTCTACTAATTCTATACCACAATTTCTTTGGTCTACAGGGACGTAGCCAGGGTTTTAGGAAGGGGGGGGGTCCAGCCTAAGTGCCACCATTATAATGGGGCTTGGGCACGGCGGCGCAGCAGCATACACCATTCATTTTTCTAATGGAAGGGGGGGTCCGGACCCCAAGAACCCCCCCCTTGGCTACGTTCCTGTTGTCTAGACTGTATCTTTCCATAATTTTTCTGTATGAATGCCAGTAATATTTATATCCTTCTCTTATCCATTCATCTAGAGTTTTTAGTCTATAATTTCCATCTTGTTCTTTCTGTAACAGGTCTTTATATGTTGCCCATCTATTAGCAACTATTTCTTCCCTTCTAAAGAAGGCTTCATGAGTGGAAGTCCACAATGGAATTTCTGCACATATGTATGGCTTATACCTTAACCAAATTCTAAACAAGGCTCGTCTAGCATGATGTTGAAGGAAGGCCTTATTTACTTTCACTTGTTCATAAAGCATGTAAGCATGCCATCCATAATAGTTTCCTGTCCCTTCTAAGTCTAAAAGGTTTTGGTCCTTTAAAGGTACCCATTCCTTTAACCAAGACAAGTGTGCCGCATGATAGTACAATTTTAGGCAGGGTAAACCAAGCCCCCCTCTTTCAACTTGATATTTACACATATAGAATCTGGAGAGGCAGTATATGTTAAATGTACTTCAAAAATTGAATTTGGGAAACAATACAACAAATGGGATAAAACAATTATACAAGGAGCAATTGGCAAAGATTATTGTAAATGGATCCAAAACGGAAATGGTCAGGATTGAGAGAGGCACTAGACGGGTGCCCACTATCCCCTCCGTTATTTATAATGAGCGTAGAGATGCTGTGTAATGATATAAGAAACAATACAGAAATCAGAGGAACTAGGATAAAAGGGCATGAACATAAAATTAAAGCTTATGCTGACGATTTGGTGATCATCGTGGAAAATCCATTAGTAAATTTGGAAAAGATTCTTCAATTAATTGATGACTTTGGGGCGTGTGCTGGTTTTAAAATCAACAAATCTAAATCAGCAATGATTACATGTAATTTGGGAAAAAAGAAGCAAGAAAATTTACAAATAAAAACGGGAATTCAAATCCAGAAGAAAGTCAAATATCTAGGGATATATTTAACAAATAAAAATAGTGATCTTTTTGAAAACAATTATAAGAAAAATTGGCAAGAAGTAAAGAAAAAACTGGAAATCTGGTCAAAATTACAAATTTCATGGTTGGGCAGAATTTCACTATTTAAAATGAGTATTCTCCCAAAAATGATGTTTTTATTCCAGAATATTCCGATAATTAAAAATGATATAGTATTTGGACAATGGAAAAAAGACATATTAAAATTTATTTGGTCAAACAAAAAAGCAAGAGTTAAATGGTCGTCATTAACAGACAGTAAAGAAAGGGGGGGCTTAGCCATGCCAGACTTTAAAATATACTACCATGCATGCTGTTTAGAATGGGTTTGGGACTGGATACGTCTGGAAAATCATAAACTGTTAAATTTGGAAGGATTTAATCTAATCTACGGTTGGCACGCATATATTTGGTATGGGACAATATCCAAGAACAAAATCTTCAATGATCACATAATCAGGAATTCATTAATTAGGGTATGGAATAAATATAAGGAGAAAATATATAGAGCCCTCCCAGAATGGGTTTCGCCCCATGAAGCTCTGTTTAAAAGCACCAGTATTGAGAAAGACAATTGGCTGAGATACAAGGAAATTCTAAAAACAGATAAAGGGCAAAAGATGATGAAATCTAAGAAAGAGTTAGAGGACAGTGGTATTAAACTACAATGGTTTTCCTACCTTCAGTTGAGAGAAAGATTCAGGATTGATTGTAAAGAACAAGGAGTGTGTAGGGAAGAAACTGAACTAGATGAGATTATTTGAGGGGGAAAAAGGATGGGTTTAATATCAAAATTATATAAATTATGCCTCAAATTAGAATTAGAAAGTGAGAGGATTAAACCATGCATGATCAATTGGGCAAAAAATATTGGACATACGATAAATTTAGATAAATGGGAAAAAGCCTGGGCTAAAGATATGAAGTTTACAGCATGCATGGACATAAAAGAAAATCTGGTAAAAATGATCCATAGATGGTACTTGACTCCTTCCAGATTAAGCAAGATCTACAAAGGTAAAACAGGAATATGCTGGAGGTGTAATGGGAACGCTGGCTCCTTTTTCCATATGTGGTGGACATGCCCCAAGATACAAACATTTTGGGGAAAAATTAAAGATATAATAGAGAAGATATATCAAGTAGAATTGAAGATGGACCCATAGCTCTTTTTATTAAATATGGTGGATAGTAAGGATATTAGACAAAAGCTAAAACCAATTCTGTATATGATAACTACTGCCAGGATGTCGATAGCAAAAATGTGGAGAAACTCTGAATTGCCCACGGTTGATATATGGCTTAGCAAATCCCTAGAAATAATAGAAATGGATAAGATTACAATGGCTTTAAAAGATAAATATGAAGAGGTAAAAGAAACCTGGGAACCACTGTTGGAATTCTGTAAAGTTAGATGGAAGTTAAAATGAATTCATTTCAACTATTTTTGTTTCTTCTTCTATAACGTATCTTGATGTGTAAAGAACAAAATATATAGCATATTAAGAGTACAATACTGTAGTAGGTGGGAAATAGATATGGAGGGCTTAAGGTTTGAAGCAGTTTCTAAGGACACTTTTTAAAGAAAAACAGATAAGAAGATCGTAGTTATGGAGAAAAGTTGTTGATAAAAGAGAAATATTTTTTATGGGAAGAGCTGTTAAGAAAGTATTTACTACAAACAAAAAGGGGGGGATGGTGGGAGGGGGGAAAAGGTGTTGTATTTTGGAATGCAAATATACAAATATGATGAATGTAACACGTAGGGGATGTAAATAAAGATTATTTAAAGAAAAAAAAGAAGACTCTGGAGAGGCACGGAGGGCCAGGAGGGCAGGGGAAGAAGCCCTGCATGGAAGTCCCTCCCTGGCACCAGGTCATACCCAGTGGCATAAGTTTCAGTTGGAGCACTCAAACCCTAAAAGGTTCAGCATCACTGGTCTACGGCAGTGATGGAGAACCTTTTACAGACTGAGTGCCCAAACTACAACCCAGACCCCACTTATTTATTGCAAAGTGCCACGTCCCACTGGCTTTCTAGTAAGAAACTCTGGCAAACTCTGTGCTAAGGCAACAGCATGTGTGGGCTCTGAGTGCCACCTCTGGCGCGCCTGCCATAGGTTCGCCATCACTGGTCTAGGGGAATGCCCACATCTCACAAGAGCTGTGTTCCCACTATGAAAAGAATCGAATCACTGATCAGTTTAAATGACCCTCATTCCCATTTGAAACTCATTCCTGTCACAGTGTGATCGATTCCTGTTGTGATAAAGCGAGGCAAACACAAAAAACTTGATGAGAGTAGTTTCAAATGATTCCGAAGAGCGTTCAGCAAGTGGGGAAGATAGATTGGAATTGCATTATTCTGGGAGGCAGGGACTAATGACAGAGGGGTGTTTATCATCCCTCTCCAGTTTTTTGGAGATATCACAAACACTTCCCAGTGCTGCCTTTTTATTTGTTGGTGTGACATGGGTGCTTTTTTCAAAAAGTTAATCGATAAATCGATAGATTGATTTTGCAACTAATTGCAAAGGCAAGTAGTTGCTAAGCCGTCCTATCAATTCATTGCTTAATTTTATGTGTGTGTTTAAATGAAAACATGCCATGTCCCCCATCCTTCTCCTCCTCCCAGGTACCTTCCTTCCTTCCTTCCTTCCTTCCTTCCTTCCTTCCTCCCTCCTGGGCTGTAGAAGTCGGCAGGGTAGGGGGTGGCGTGGTGGTGATGATGCTGCAGGTGGGAGAGCAGGGCAGCAGAGTGGAAGCAGTGGAGCGGGTAGTGGGTGCCTGTCATGGCTGACGCTGCCAGAGACCTCTGCTGCTGCAGCCACTGTGGCTAGTGCTATTGTTGTAGGAGCAAGTGCAAGGAACCATCGGGCACCTGTGCAACGCGAGGCAGGTGAGGTTGCTGCTGCTGCCTGTTAGCGTTGTTGCATGGGTCACATGGTACCACACCAACATCTGGCACCAGGATTACCACCTCACAAGCGACAGGCAACTTTGTGCAGGCTGAAGAAGCACCTCTCCCTTTCCAAAAGTAGTGAAATGAGACTCTAGCCAGACTCTTTAATCTTGGAAGGTCCAATATATACAGCAACGACACTCCAACACGCCATCCACCAACATCAACCCACACTGTGTAAAGAGGCTCCTCCTTTATATACCAGGGACACCATGCGGCTACTTAGCCCAGCCTTTTCCTGGTTTGTCACATTTAACTCTGTCCACCATGCAAGGTGATTTTGCATGTTTGCAGCACTTTACTGCACCTGATGATATCACGCTGATCATACTTCCTGTGACTCAGCTCTTTGGAAATGTACTTTCATCATGCTCCATCATGCTCTCTGCTGCTCCAGAGAACAGGACCTGGAATAATGGATGCAAGCTACAGGAAAAGAGATTCCACCTCAACATTAGGAGAAACTTCCGACAGCAAGGGCTGTTTGACAATGGAACACACTCCTTCCTGGGAGTGTAGTGGAGTCTCCTTCCTTAGAGATCTTTAAACAGAGGCTGGATAGCCATCAGTCAATGGGGATGCTTTGATTGAGAGTTCCTGCATGGCAGGGGTTGGACTGGATGGCCCTTGGGGTCTCTTCCAACTCAGTGACTCTATACCCCAGTCACTTTTCACCCACATTGGACATTTTCCCTTGGAATTATATGCCAACACTGCTGCCCAAACTCCAAATGAAGGCGAATTTCGACAAATCCTGCACAAACCAGGGGGGCATTCTGGGGTGAGGCGATGCACCTTCTCCAAGGATCCCCTCACAGGATTAGGGTTGCCATTAGGGCTTTTCCCGGTTTTGGCGGCACCTGCCCGCTGCCCAGTTACAGCGGGGTTGCTCTGCAACTCGTGGGGCCTCGCTGCCCTCCTCCTCTTCCACCTCGCATGGCTGCGCGGAGGAAGAGGAGGACAGCGAGGCCTTGGGCGGAGGAGGCAAAGGGGGAGGCGGCGCCTCCTGCACGCGGCTGCACCACTCTCCCTGCCTCCCTGCGGCCCCGCGCCCTCTTTCCCAGCCTCCTCGGAGGCCGAGAAGGAGGGCAGGCCCTGGCGATCGCCAGCGGCCCCGCGCCCTCCTTCTCGATCTCCTCGAGGCCCAGGGGGTGAGGGAAAGCCTCCATCAGAGGAGGATTCCCTTGCCGCCTGGGCTCTGCTCCCTGCCGCGATCGCGGCGAGGCCCAGGGCCCAGGCGGCGAGGGAAAGCCTCCCCTATTCAAATGTAGGACACACACAAAAAAATGTGTCCTACATTTGAAATTTTTGTCCTACATGTTTCCCGGTTTGGAGGTCCGGATGTATGGCAACCCTACCCAGGATCCAAGGTGGGAACTAGCTCCACAGACCAAGCCGCCTTTTCCTCCCTCCCTCCTCTCCACCTCTCCTCTTCTTTCCTTTTTAAAAAAATTCCCCCTTCTTCCTCTTCTTTGTGTGTGTGTGTGTGCCGAGTGAGTGTTGAGAGTGTGTGTGTGTGTCTGGTGAAGGGATCTGGAAGTCGAGGGAGCAAGGGAGGGAGCAGGCGAGGAACCAGGGGAGAGGGGGCCTTGTTAACTGAAGGAGGGGAGGAGTGTGCCAGGAGCAGGGGAGGGAGAGCAAGAAGGTGAGGGAAGGAGAAACAGCGAAAGGGAAGGTCAGGGAGAGAAGGAAGGGGGCAGGGAGGAGGGAGCACCAGAGACGCAGGCAGGCCTTCCTGGGCCTTCCCTCCTATCGCTTCTTCCCCCTCCTCCATCCCCAACTTGGGTCTTCTCTCTCTCTCTCGCTCCCTTCCTTCCTCTTCCAGCCGTGATGATTGCCAGGAGTGGCGCAAACTAGTGAGGATGACAATCGTGCCCAATAAAGTGATTCCACAGGGATAATGAAAAGATCCACATTATAGTGGGAATGAGGGACCTTTTGGAATCGATTAACAGCACATTGTGAAGCCAAATTGGAAATCGAGCTAAACTGCAAGTGGGAATGAGCCCAAAAGGAGATTAAAAAAGAAATATGGACCCGATACAGACAGGCCAAAATAAAGCTGCTTCGGGTCACTTTGTAGGTATGCTGTTTAAATGATGCAGGCATACTAAGAGTCCAGAAGTTGCACCAAAGCTGCGCTCCAGTTCTTAGGACTGGTGAAAAATCATGTTAAGTGCAATTTGCCTGTGTGGCCAGTAGGTGGCCTCATGAAGTCAAAAGGAAAGAGCGAAGCCTTTGCAAAGCAAGTCATTAACATTAAAATTATTTCTGCAGTCTAGAGGCCTCCTTTAAGACGTAATCCATATTTAATGTTCTTTATTCACAATTCCCACAGAATTACAAATCCTATAATTCTGTAGCCTTGTGTAATGGCAGTTAAAGTGGTGTCAAACTGCCATGTCATACTTTTTAAGTGCTTCTTGCTCCCTCAGTTTTCACACCTGCTCCTTCCAAGTCGAATCCTGTTTTCCATATTTCCACATCACATTAAAGGGGAAACATTTTTGTTGTTGCCCTTGCGTCGTTCTTGATCCATGGCAACCCTGCTGATGAGACATCTCAAAGACTCCCCTGTCCTGGACTGTTAGCATGACATATGGCAGCCATACTTGTCATGCAGAACAAGGGCTTGCGCTGGAGCGTGGCCCCTCTGAGAGTTGGTCCCAGGACCCACAATCACTAGGAAGAGGTTCTGATCCTGTTGAATCTCCCCTGAGGTTAAAGCATGTGGCAACCATTTTTGTTGTGCAAAACTAGAATCCTAGAGTTGGCAGAGAGCACAAGGACCATCCAGTCCAATAACAACAACAACAACAACAACAAAATATTTATTTATATCCTGCCGCCTCCTTTTTGAGGATCAAGGGGAGAAACAACACAGTTTAAAATACAAATAAATCACAGCAAGATCTCCCATCTCCCAATCCTGCTCTCCTTAAAATATCAATTTATAAAATAAGATTGAGTAATATAGCATCATAAATTAATCAAAGAGTAATTGTTCGTTACATGATGACAACAAAGCATAGGAGCACATGTGAACAGGTTACTCCTTCATGATCTAATCAGTCTGGATAGGCAAGCCTGAAGAGAGTCATTTTTACCACCTTCTTGAAAGCCTCAGTTGAGGATATTTGGTGGATATCTTCAAGGAGGTTATTCCAGTTTTTAGGAGCGACAATGGAGAAGGTTCTTTGGGACGTTGCCACTAATCTGGTTCTTCTTGACTGTAGGAGATTCTTCCCTGACGAGTGGAGTGTATGGGGAGGACTGAATGGGAGGAGGCCTTCCTTCAAGTAAACTGAACCCAAGCCATGTTCAGCTTTATAGGTAATAACCAACACCTTGTATTGTGCCTGGAAGCTAATGAGCAGCCAATGTAATGATTTTAAAATTGGTGTAATATGGTCAAATTTAGATTTTCCAGTGACCAGTCTGCCTGCCATATTTTGAACCAATTGAAGCTTCTGGACATGACACAGGGGTTGCCCCATGTAGAAGTCAACATGAGAGGTTACCAGGGCATGTACAACCGTTTCTAAGTCCTGTTGCTCTGGGTAGGGGCACAACTGGCGTATCAGCCAAAGCTGGTAACTGGCACTTTTGGCTGTTGCATCAACCTGAGATGACAGCTGAAGCGACAAATCCAGGAGCACCCCCAAGCTGCGAACGCAATCCTTTAGGGGAAGTGTGACCCCGTCCAGAATAGGAGGACTTATCTCCATACCCGGAGAGGGGTTACCGGAGAAAGGGCATGAGGTAAAGATTTGAAATTTACATTATGTACAAATATTAAGGAAAACTTTATTAAAATGTTATATAGATGCCTACGAAACTGGCTAGAATATATAAAAGGAAAGAAAATAAATGTTGGAGATGTCAGGAGAAACCCAGAACATTTTATCACATGTGGTGGACATGTCCCCAAATTAAAAAATATTGGATTGAAGTACATAAGATGATTCAAGAAATCTTGCAAATCAAAACAGAGCTGAAATTGGAAAGAAAATAAAGCTCCAGAAATTAATGAATGATTAATTAAAACCCTGGAAGTTATAGAAATGGACAATTTGACAACATTGATGAGAGAAGAAGAAATAAAAGAAGATTTAGTATGGGAACGCCTTATTAAATTTAGTAATAAAAGATGGAAAGAGGATAGTTAAACAGAGATATATACTATAGTTACTTAAAGATTAAGACTGTAAGGAAATAAGGACCTTTACCAGCTGTTAATGGATGGTTCTAACGCAAAGGGGGGGGGGGTCTTAATCTTTGAGTTATATACATCATTGTATTGTTGTTTAATAGAAGGAGAGATAGGTAGAGAAAACACTTAAGATTATTACACAATCTTTGAAAGAATAAAGTAGCATAAAAGATAGTGAGATAAGAGGAAGGGAAAAAAGAGGTAGAAAGAGAGGAGGAAAGAAGAAGAGCTGGTTTAATGTTTAGGTATTAGAAAATATGATAATGGATAAGTGGAATAGGAAAGGGGGGGGAGGAGGGAAATAAATTTTTTGAATGTACATGTATTTACAATCTATTGTACAATTTTAACTTTTCAATGAAAAAAAATTAATAAAAAATTAGCTCTCCTAAAGTCTCGGATGCGTGTCTGACTCTGCCTGGCTTCTCCTTTCCACTGTATTACAAACTCCAGGAGAACATGGTCACTTCCACCTAAGGATCCCACCACTTGCACCCCATTAACCAAGTCATCCTTGTTGGTTAGGATCAGGTCTAAAATAGCTGACCCCCTTGTTGCCTCTTCCACCTTTTGGACCATGAAATAGTCTTCCAGGCAAGTGAGGAATTTGCTAGGCCTTGAGGATTTGGCTGAGTTTGACTTCCAGCAAATATCAGGATAGTTGAAGTCACCCATCACTACTACATCTCTCTTTTCTGAGTGTGTGGTCATCTGCTCTAGAAAGGCATCATTCAATTCCTCCATCTGTTGTCCCCCCCCCTTTCATTTTTATCCAGATGCATTCCACCTGGCTTCAAGGGTTGATATCCTGGATCTCTTCACTGGTGTAAATATCCTTGACATATAATTCCTCCTCCTTTCCTGTTTGGTCTATTTTTCTTTAAAAGGTTCTCTATTCCTACATTCCAAGCATGAGACTCATCCCACCAGGTTTCAGTGATGCTTATTATATCATATTGGCTTTGTTGTGCTAGGAGTTCAAGTTCATCTTGTTTATTCCCCATTCTCTGTGCATTAGTGTAAACACATTTAAGACCATGGGTCTCCCCTACTTGCTGCCTGTACAAGTTCGTATGCCTCCCACTGTTGGATCCTTGCACTGCTTGCCTTGTTCTCTCTTTGTCAGTTTGACTATTTTCTCCAGCCCTTTCGCCTTCCAGAATACTGTCTCCCTCCCCACATAACTCATAACTCTCAATTTGAACTAAATTCCCCTACATAGATTTTTGGCTATACAGTCCTGAGGAGCTACTTTCTCTACAGACATTTTAGGGTTTTTTACAACTCATTAACCCTCACAGCACAACCTCACAATTTAAATCCCCAGAATCAGCTATATATTATCAATCCCATCTCCATTCAAAACAACTCAAAACAAATTCTAGCAGGGAAGCATTAAACTAATGCCTTTGTGACATATGTTTTCTCCCCTGTGTGGGTCCTCCAATGTGAATATAAATATTGACTACGAGAGAAGCTCTTTCCACATGCCATGCATTGATGTGTTTTCTCCCCTGTGTGGGATTTTTTATGTCGATGTAGATGTGAATTCTGACTGAAGCTCTTTCCACAGTCTATGCATATATATGGCTTCTCCCCTGTGTGGGTTCTCTGGTGGTTAGTCAGAACTGCACTGTGGCTGAAGCTCTTTCCACAATCTGTGCAGTGATATGGCTTCTCCCCTGTATGGATTCTTTGATGCGAATGTAAATTTTGACTAGACAAGAAGCTCTTACCACATTCTATGCATGTATATGGCTTTTCCCCTGTGTGGGTTCTTTGATGTCGATGTAGATGTCCGCTGTGACTGAAGCTCATTCCACACTCCATGCATTTGAATGGTTTTTCCCCCGTGTGGGTTCTCTGGTGGTTAATGAGATTTCCACTGAGACTGAAGCACTTTCCACATTCCATGCACTGATATGGCTTCTTCCCTGTGTGGATTGTTTGATGTGAGTAAAGTTGCTCACTCCGAATGAAGCTCTTTCCACATTCCATGCATTTGTACGGTTTCTCCCCTGTGTGGGATTTTTGATGTCGACGTAGTTGTGAATTGTCATGGAAGCTTTTTCCACAGTCTATGCATGTATATGGCTTCTTCCCTGTGTGGACTGTTTGATGTGAGTATAAATTTGTTCTACAAGAGAAGTTCTTACCACACTCCATGCATTCATATGGTTTTCCCTCAGTGTGGGATATTTGATGTACAGTAAGAGCATCCCCCCTAATGAAGCTCTTTCCACATTCCATGCATTTGTATGGTTTCTCCCCTGTGTGGGTTTTCTGGTGGTTGGTCAGATTTCCACAGAAGCCAAAGCTCTTTCCACATTCCATGCATTTGTATGGTTTCTCCCCTGTATGCGTTTTCTGGTGATTAGTCAGATTTCCACGGAAGCCAAAGCTCTTTCCACATTCCATGCATTTGTATGGTTTCTCCCCTGTATGGGTTCTTAAATGTGTAGTAAGAGCATTCCCCCTAAAGAAGCTCTTCCCACATTCCATACATTTGTATGGTTTCTCCCCTGTGTGGATTCTTTGATGTACGGTAAGAGCATCCCCTCTAAAATAGCTCTTTCCACATTCCACGCATTTGTATGGTTTCTCCCCTGTATGGGTTCTT
>JACSCI010000013.1:15726980-15748413 GCA_016801065.1 Sceloporus tristichus | reverse complement strand
TTATCTATTTCTTCTGGGGTCATTATTTTTATGTTCTCTATGTTCAGCAGTAAGCCTGCCTTTGCGCCTTTGGCCTTCCTCATTAACTGACCCAAGTCTGTGATGTCTTCCAACAATGTAATAATAATAATAATAATAAATCATTTATTTGTAGCCCACTTTTCCCGGGTAGATCAAAGCGGGTAACATAAACTGCACACAAACTGCAAATTACAAACAACAGTCAATACATCAATATAAAAGCTATTAAAACAGGATTAAAAATTACACGGCTAAAACATACAAACTAGCTGACTTAAAAGTGCATTTGCAATGTGCAACGGGGAGAGTGCAGGTGTTACATAGGCCTGTTACAGACTGCCAAAATAAAGCTGCTTCGGGTCTCTTTGGAGGTATGCTATTTAAATGATGCATGGGTCCTAAGAGACTGGAGATTGCGCCAAAGCCACACTCCATTCCAAAACACTGGAGTGCAGCTTTGGTGCAGCTTCCGGATTCTTAGGATGCAGACCTCCAAAGAGACCCGAAGCAGCGTTATTTTGGCAGTCTGTAACAGGCCAATGTCTGGGGAAAGGCTTGTTTGAAGAGGAAGGTTTTTAACCTCTTCCTAAATTGGTCAAGGGAGGTGACCCAGCAGAGCTCACCAGGAAGAGAGTTCCAGAGCTGCGGGGATGGTGTCATCCACATACCTTAAGTTGTAACAACAACAACAGCAACAACAACAAATGATAAATAATTTGTTGTTATTGTTGTTATGTGTCTTCAAGTAATTTCTGACTTCTGGCAGAGCATGTGACTTGCCCAGGTCACCCAGTGGGTTTCATGGCTGAGCTGGGAATCGAACCCAGGTCTCTAGAGTCAAACACTCTAACCACTATGCCACCCTGGTTCTCTGGTAAAAATAATACCCCATTGTATGTAAGGGGACTTCAGCACTCATGGATTTGGCTGCATGGGGGGTCCTGGAACCAAACCCCAGCAGATACCAAGGGCCCACTGTAACAACAACAACAACAACAACTTATTGTATATAATGGAACTTGAACATCCATGGATTTGGGTATCCATGAGGGGTTCTGAAACCAAACCCAGTGTGGTAACTCATGGTGTCACCCCATCCATTGATCCCTTTCCATACCACACCATTTTAATGTTGTTGTTTTTTTGTACTAATGTAACTAGTAAATTGTAATTCCCATAGATTAGTGTATGCAATGGTAATAGTTGTGAGATAAACAACTAGCAAAATTAAAATCATACTGTTACATTACAATATCATATGCACATAATAGATGCATTTAGGCAGAGGTAGTTTCATGTAGTTAAAGTGAAAATTTAGTAAAATGTGAGTTTTTAAAAGAAAAAAATATATTTTTTAAAATCATAGAATCATAGAATCATAGAATCGTAGAGTTGGAAGAGACCACTAGGGCCATCCAGTCCAACCCCCTGCCATGCAGGAAATCCAAATCAAAGCATCCCCGACAGATGGCCATCCAGCCTCTGTTTAAAGACCTCCAACGAAGGAGACTCTATCACCCTCCGAGGAAGGAGTGCATTCCATTGTCAAACAGCCCTAACTGTCAGGAAGTTCCTCCTAATGTTCAGGTGGAATCTCTTTTCCTGTAGCTTGCATCCATTGTTCTGGTTCCTGTTCTCTGGAGCAGCAGAAAACAAGCTTGCTCCCTCCTCAATGTGACATCCTTTCAAATATTTAAACAAGGCTATCATATCACCTCTTAACCTTCTTTTCTCCAGGCTAAACATCCCCAGCTCCCTAAGTCGTTCCTCATAGGGCATGGTTTCCAGACCCTTCACCATTTTTGTCGCCCTCCTTTGGACACGCTCCAGTTTCTCAATGTCCTTTTTGAATTGTGGCGCCCAGAACTGGACACAATATTCTAGGTGGGGCCTGACCAGAGCAGAATACAGTGGCACTATTACTTCTCTTGATCTAGACACTATACTTCTATTGATGCAGCCTAAAATAGCATTGGCCTTTTTAGCTGCCGCATCACACTGTTCACTCATGTTCAACTTGTGCTCTACTTGAACTCCTAGATCCCTTTCACACGTAGTTTCATTCAGCCAGGTGTCACCCATCCTATATCTGTGCATTTTATTTTTCCGCCCTAAGTGTAATACCTTACATTTCTCCCTGTTGAATTTCATTTTGTTAGCTTTGGCCCAGCTTTCTAGTCTATTCAGGTCATTTTGAATCTTGATCCTGTCCTCTGGGGTATTAGCTATTCCTCCTAATTTGGTATCATCTGCAAATTTGATAAGTATGCTCCCAATTCTGTCATCCAGGTCATTGATAAAGATGTTGAATAGCACTGGGCCCAGGACAGAGCCCTGTGGGACCCCACTGGTCACTTTTCTCCAGGATGAAAAGGAGCCATTGTTGAGCACCCTTTGGGTTCGGCCGGTCAACCAATTACAGATCCATGTAACAGTTCCTTTGTCTAGCCCACATTTTACAAGCTTGTTTGCAAGAATGTCATGGGGAACCTTGTCAAAGGCCTTACTGAAATCAAGATCTACTATATCCACAGCATTCCCTTCATCTAACAAGATGGTCATTTTATCAAAGAAAGAGATTAGGTTTGTCTGGCATGACTTCTTTCTCTGAAACCCATGTTGACTTTTTGTGATTATGGCATTGCCTTCTAGATGTTCACAGACTCTCTGTTTAATGATCTGCTCCAGAATCTTTCCTAGTACTGATGTCTGACTAACTGGACGATAATTGTTGGGATCCTCTTTTTTCCCCTTTTTGAAGATGGGGACAACGTTTGCCCTCCGCCAGTCTGCTGGCACTTCTCCTGTTCTCCAGGAGTTTTCAAAGATTATTGCCAATGGCTCCGATATTACATTTGCCAGTTCTTTTAATACCCTTGGATGGAGTTCATCTGGTCCCGGAGACTTAAATTCATTTAGATTAATAAGGTGTTCCTCTACTATCTCTTTACTTATTCTGTACTGAAATGCCCCTATTCTGTCCTCTGCTCCATTATCCTCAGGTTGAGCTCCCTTTGCCTTTTCTGAGAAGACTGAGGCAAAGAAGGTGTTGAGTAATTCTGCCTTTTCTCTGTCTTCTGTTAGCATTTTGCCATCTTCTCCACGCAGTGGCCCTACCGTTTCCTTCTTCTTCCTTTTGCTGCGGACATATTCAAAAAAGCCCTTTTTATTCTTCTTAACCTCTCTAGCAAGACTGAGTTCATTCTGCGCTTTAGCTTTTCTGACTTTACCCTACAAATGCCTGCTATTTCTTTGAATTCCTTTTTTGTGATTTCCCCCTTTTTCCATTTCTTATACATGTTCCGTTTCAAACTTAGCTCGGTTGAAAGTTCCTTAGTCATCCATCCTGGTTTCTTGAGACACCTCCTGTTTTTCTTTCTCAATGGAACTGTTTGAAATTGTGCCTTCAGTATATTTAATTTTTTTTAATCCCCTGGGGCCTCTCTTTTCTCCTCCCAGAGAGCCTCACCCCACTCCCCTCCTCTCTTCAGCATTTCAAAGAGACACAGGTGAATGCCACAGTCCATTGGATGGCCATCTCTCAATGGGGATGCATTGACTGAGAGTTCCTGCACGGCAGAATGAGGTTGGACTGGATCAGGGCCCTTGGGGTCTCTTCCAACTCTATGATTCTATGATTTCTGCCAAAAGGCAGGTGTTTGAGGAGCAGTGGGGTCACCCTCCCTCAGGGTGTCACCTGGTGCGGTCCACACACCCCAAGTAGCACCACTGGTATTAGTATTATTATCACTATAAATTGTCCAAGCCACTGGCTGATCCAGTCATAGAATCGTAGAGTTGGAAGAGACCACAAGGGCCATCCAGTCCAACTCTCAATCAATGCATCCCCAACAATTGGCCATCCAGCCTCTGTTTAAAGACCTCCAAAGAAGGAGACTCCACCACTTTCCATTGAGGGAGTGTATTCCACTATCAAATAGCTCTTACTGTCAGGAGGGGAGAAGCACATACATTAAAGGAGTTGTATGCCTTCTTATGTGCATTTTCAGAACAACTGAGATGATGATGATGAATTTGAATCCAACTTTCCTCCCAGGCCTAGAGGCAGCTTCCAGTTTAAAAGAGCAATACAGTTAAAACTGGTGCTCTCAGTCTCCAGTGACATTACATTCCTGATTCAGAAAAAATTCTCTCCTTGGCTTATAAGACTTTCTTTTCAATTGTCAGGACAGTCAGCCCACCACATCCATGGATTCAAGCATCCAAGGCTTAATCCTCACCCCTCCCTCCATTTTTAAAATAAGGGATACCATTTTACTGCACTATTCTATATAAATTTAGTAAAATGTGAGCTTTTGAAAGAAAATGCTAAAAAGAATGCAAAAATTTAAAAAAACCTGTTAAATTTAATTTTAATTAAAAAAAACACCAAAGGGACCCTCTCCTTTCTCCTCCAACTGAGCCTTGCCCCATTGATACCATCTCTTCAGCATTGTAAAGGGATGCCAATGTTTCAAGAGCAATGGGGTCTCTCCCGCTAAAGGTGCCACCTGGTGCGTTCTGCACCCCCTTAGTGATGCCCCTGACACCATTTTAAGCTCAGAAACATTTGCACTAAAAAGTGCGTTTATGACCCCTTCCTTGTCTATCTTTCCTAGTGGCTCCTTCGGCAACCATGTATACCAAAGACCCCGTGGCGTTAGGGGATCCCAATGTGCTGATTTGCTTTGTGGATGAGTTCTTCCCTCCAGTCTTGAACATCACCTGGCTGAAGAACGGGAAGGAGGTCTCTGAGGGGGTGCAGGAGACCAGTTTCTACCCTAGTGCAGACAACACCATGAGCAAGTTCTCCTACCTGCCCTTCATCCCGGAGGATGGAGACTTCTATGCCTGCCAGGTGGACCACTGGGGTCTCCAGGAGCCTCTCACCAAGATCTGGTGTAAGTCATCGCTCTCTGGCCTCCTTCCTCTTTACTCTTGGAATCAGAAATCCAGATTCTGACATTAAACATGGTTGCATTCTATGTTCTGTTTGGTGTAGCCCTGGGAATGATGATGGAGTTATAGAGTCACCTGCTCAGCCACCCTCCTCTTTCACTTTCCTCATTTTTATTTGGAAGTTTCTCTTAAGATCTAGTAACTTGCAGTTTTTGGCTGATGTTTTAGGGAAAGATGGGGAAAATGCAGCCCGAGGGATGAATGCAGACCAGAACCCTATGTCTGCAGGGCCCAAAGTCACCTGGCATTTCCCCCAAAGGCATTCCCTGGGCCCCATCAAAAATGCAATTTGGAGGATGCAAATTTTGGACAATTTTGCATCCCCAACTCCCCCCCCCCAAAAAAACCCCACTATACAACAAATATGGTGCCCATCTTCCCAACCTGAGAAACTCCAGCCTCCCACCCAACCTTCTAGGGACAGATTTTTGGACCAACCTGGATCACTTCCAGTGTGCAACTTGCAGGGGGAACTGAACCCACTCTCCATGCAGCTACTACTTCTTGTTCATGGTAACAGTGGGTTTGTTTTTGTTTTTAAAGGAATCTGAACTGTGTGATCCCAGCCCCCACCATACACTGGGATTGCACACTCCCTTCTTGGGTATAATAATCATTTGTGTGCCTTACAGGTGCCTTAACACAACAACAACTTTTATGTATAATAGCCTTTCCACTTAAGGTCTGAACTGTGTATAATATTGAACATATCTGTATTATTGCATTAATGTCCTGTTTGAAATCAGAAACGCAGACTCTGAAAAGCCCTATGCTCTGACCCTTGTAGGGCATTAAGCAGACCAGCATTATTGCATTATATGTCCTCTTTGGTTTATCTGTGGGAAAGACAATGGCGTTATGGAGCAACTGCTCAACCACCTTTTTCAGTCTTAGGAGATATTGGAATTAATTTTGATTTTAAAGTTTCCCTTAAGATCTAGTAACTTTCCTTTTTTATTGTCGTTTTAGGACAAGAGGGGGGAAAGCAAGGCTATGGGATGAACCCTAATGTCTGTAGGGCCCAAAGCCTACCAAAAGCATTTGCTTGGCCTCAGCAAAAAAGAGATTTGTTGGCGGCAATATTTGGACAATTGTCCATTGCCAGCCCCACTTACCCACCCCCCAAATCATGCACAAATATACAATCATACAATCATAGAATCATAGCCATCTTTCCCCACCAAACCCAGAAACTCCAGCTTGCCACCTAAACTTTTTCGGGGCAGATTTTTGGCCCAAACTGGATCACTTTCAGTGTCCCAGGACACTTGCAGGGGAAACTGAAGCCTTCCCACCAGTTACTCCTTCTTGGTAATAGTGGGTTTTGTTTTGTTTTAGAGGGATCTGAATTGTGTGATCCCATCTCCCACTGTGTGCTGTGAGTGCATACTCCTTTCTCGCTTATAATAAGGATTTGTGTGCCTTACAGGTGCTATAACCATAACAACAACAGCAACAACTTTTGTTTATAATGCCCTTTCCACCTTTCCAGACAGTTAACAGAACATGAAAGTGGGCTTTCCTTGGCCAGGAAAAGAAGGGACAAATGGAAACACACACAAACACACACATTCTCATATACTCTCCAGACTTAAGCCAAATGTCCATGATGCCATTTTGGGAACACAAGCCATAGGAAAAAGCATGCACTGAAACACAACATGTGGGTTCATAGTTGCTGTTGCATGCATTTTCCAACTTAGGGCAACCCTAAGGAGAATCTGTAATGATGTTGTCTTGGCAAGATTTGTTTAGAGGGGGCTTGTCCCCTTTGCCTTGTTGCTGTTGCTGTGTGCCTTCAGGTCAGTTCTGACTTAGGGTGACCCTAAAGGAAACCTATGATGGGGTCTTCTTGGCAAGATTTGTCCAGAGGGAGGTTACCACCACCATCCCCTGAAGCTGTGAGAGAATGGCTCACCCAAGGTCACCCAGTCAGATTCATGGTCAAGCTGGGAATCGAACCCTGGTTCCCAGTGTTGCAGTCCAATTAGGCTTGCCATATCCCACCTGGTCCCACCCCAGTTTGGCCCTGCTCTCGGGATTCCCCCCCCCCCAGCGAGGCTCGGGAGGCGGCTCTGCAATCGCGGAGTCCTCCAAGGCCTCGCTGGGACTTGGGAGACGCTCTGTCCCAGGCCCCAGCGAGGCCTTGGACAAGGTTTAAAAATGTAGGACCTTTTTTTTTTTTTTTTAATTTTCTGGCCAGGATTTTTTTTTAAAAAAGGCCCTACATTTTAAAACCTTGTCCTACATTTTCCCCGGTTTGGAGGTCCTCAGGGATGGAAACCCTAAGTCCAATGCTCAAACCACTGGCTCTCAAAACACCAAAAAACAAAATAGTATCATACCCTTATCAAATGATGTAGAAGCCTACAAACCAAAATCTGGGCTTTTAATGCACTTTGGGGGACCATAAACTCCTTAGAGTTTGACTCGCAGCTGAAGTGTGAAAAAGATACACCCATAGTAGGCAAAATCATGAGGGCAGGAAAGGTGCAGGAAAATACTCTTTGTTGTACCTGAAGTGGAATCATGAGCCTGGTAATGCTCCAAACAATATTAAGGTCAACCAATTTTATTTAACATAATATTTAGGGGACTGCAGGTCGCTTCATGAGAACCAAAACTCAGTTGGCAGATAAATATTTGCTTGCCAGGAAGGGTGGACAGGTCAAGTGTGGTAAGAAAGTAACAACAACAAACACTGACATTTCCCAGCAGAGAAGGGTGCCGAGCATCCTGATGTTGGGTTGCTCCGCCTGCTAAGGCTCCTGGAGGCAGGACGAGAAGTTCAAACAGAGGCCCGGGGGCCCGGCCCCGCCTCCATGGGCGGAGCGACCCCCAGAGACCTCAGTCTTCTTCCTGCCTAGCTCCTGGTAGGACGCATCTCAGTTTCTTAGAAGATTCTGCATTGGCTCCCCCAGACTTGGCCTGGCTTATACCTTTTCTGCTTTCTTTCTCCTTTTTTCTCCTGGAAAAAAAAAAAATTCTTTCCTTCCTCTCTTTCCCCCCTTTCGCTCTGCCTTCTCCCTTCCCATGGCCAGCGAGGAAGAGGCCAGGCCAGCAGGCGAGCGGGCTCCCACTCAGCCCGGGCAAGCCCCGGCTTTGCCGGAAGCGCGTCCAGAGGCTCTGACCGCAGACGGAGGAGGTCAAGTGGGAGCCGGGCCGCACCGGGCGGAGGGAGATCCCTCACGGCCCGCTGCAGGGCCCAGGCCACCACAGCCGACCCGGCCAGGGTTGGAGACTGGTGAGCCTCTACCGTCACCGCGACGGACGCCAGGGGAAGAGGTAAGCCAACCCCCCCTGCCCTGCGCCGCTCCCTGGGGACTTCCCAGGGAGTTGGGAGCCGCAGACGTCCCTGCGCTTCCCCGCAGAGAGAGCGATGGCGGCGCTCCGCGGGGCCAGCCCGGCGCAGCGCAAGCTTGGGGCGCCAGCCCCTTCGTCCCTCCGCTCCTTTCCCCCCTCCTGGGGTGGCCGGGCCCCTTCATCCAGGGTCCCTCCGCAGCCGGAGGCCCAGCGGCCGAGCCACCGGGCGGCGCAAACGGCCCCTTCCCTCCCCAATGGGGGTTCCCTTGGGCCCCTCTCGCCCCCCAGGGGTGGTTTGGGCTGGGAGGGCCCAACATCTGGCACCCGGCAGACGCCAGCGGTCGCGCGGTGGGCCATCGGGGCGGAGACCACGTGGGCCAAGATGGGGGCCGCCATCTTGGCCACGCGGACGGGGATGGCGGCCGCCATCTTGTTGACCCGGAAGTGGGGTCAAGAGGCCATGCAGCCTCCTATGGGGGCCGCCATGTTAGGGGCGACCAGGAAGCGGGGCTGCTAGGCCAGGCGGCGGCAAATGGCGGCCGCCATGCCGGCAACTCGGACCGCGAGTTGGCCAATCTAGCCAGGACTTTGCCTTCCCGGGGCCAGCGGGGAGAGCCATCTAGCCACTCCTCCTCCAACTCCGCGCATCGCGGATCCCCTAGAGAGTCCAGGTCCCCAGATGACCTTCGGATACTAAGGCCCCTAGACTCCCAGGCCCAAGCCCAGGCCGCCAGATCCAGAGGATCACAGAGGCGGGATTCGCAGTCGGACTCAGACTCCGATAGATCTCAGGCCTATCGCCCCCCAGCCAAGAGGGCCCGATATGCAGCCCAATCCGACAAGCGAGTTCGATCTTCCTCGCCCCATTCCTCTGAAGACGAGGGTCCACCGGCCAGCATAGACTCTGCGGCCTCCGAGTCTGAGGAAGGAGAGCTCTCTCAGGACGAGGGAGACTCGACCAGTGACGCTCCCATGTCCTCGCGACTCCTCAAGCCGGAGGACTATCCAACACTGATAAAGAAAACAATCAAAACCCTGGGCATCGCCTTGCCACCCCCCTCTGCTCCTGCGCCGGACTCAGATCTCCCCAGGGTGGGGGAAGATCTTTTTCCTGCCCCTGTCACCACGGTTCAGGAACTTCCATGCCCCTCCAACATTATGCAGATCGTGAGAGACGAATGGAAGACACCAGCAGCCTCTAGACCCAATCACAGTGCAATTCGGAAGCAGTACATCCTTCAGCGTGGAGTCATGGATAGTCTCAGGGTCCCCCTAGTGGACACTCCGGTGTCTGCCCTCGTTTCTTCGACAGTTTTCACCAGGGATGGCGAGGACACGCTCAGAAATCCTGAGGACCGAAGGGCCGAGGGGGCCCTCAAGAAGGCACACGAAGCCACTTCGGTAGCCATAAGGGCAGCCACTACAGTCTCTTTGGCGATGCGCGCATCACTGCAGTGGGCCAAGGAGTTGCAGGAGCTGCTGCCCCACGCAGATACCAAGGTCCGACAGACTATCAATAAGATCACCAAGTGGCTGGCTCTCGGGGCAGATGGCACCCTGGACTGTGTGCAACAGTGCGCCAGGGCCCAGGCGGCGGCACTAGCAGTGCGACGTCAGCTATGGCTCAAAAACTGGCAGGTGGACGCTAGATCCAAACAAAACTTGGCCTTTACTCCCTTTTTAGGGACTAAATTGTTCGGCGAATCCCTCGAACCAGTGCTGATCGAGGGCAAGGACAAAAAGAAAACCTTGCCCTCGTCAAGAAGGAAGGACGACAAGAGACAGTTCAGGAACCGGTCTTCCTTTCGATCATCACGGTCCTTCTCCCCCTCTCATTCTCAGACCAGAGAGTCAAGATCCACCAAGCCCAGATGGGGCGACAACAAGTTCAACAAGCGAAATCGACCCCCCTTCTCCCCCAAGAAAGGAGGAGGCTCCAAATCCAACTCAAAAAATCAACAGCCATGACGGTGCCCCTCCAGTAGGAGGCCGACTCCAGGGATTCGCAGGGGTTTGGGAGCGATCCACGGGGGACAAATGGGTCCTCGACACCATCCGCAGGGGATACAGGATAGAGTTTCATCGCACTCCCCCCAACACGTTCATCCCCTCTCCCAAGTCCAGCGACCCCAACAAGCATCGCCTCCTGCTGGAAGCCATCGATCGTCTACTCGCCATTCATGCCATCGAACCTGTGCCAGATGCTCAAAGAGGCCAAGGGTGCTACTCCACTTTCTTCCTGGTACCGAAGAAAAACGGAACTTGGAGGGCCATCCTCAACCTGCGAGCAGTCAACCGCTTTGTCCGAAAGAAAAAATTCAGGATGGAGACCCTGAAAACCGTTCTCAACAGCCTTCGCCACAAAGACTTTCTCTCTTCTCTAGACCTACAGGATGCCTATCTTCACATTCTGATTCACCCATCCTCCCGGTGTTTCCTACGCTTCAGATATGGCAGGCGCCACTTCCAATACAGGGCCCTCCCCTTTGGGCTTTCTTTGGCGCCCAGAATATTCACCAAGGTCATGGTAGCCCTAGTCGCCTACTGGAGGACTCAACGTCTCCATGTGCACCCCTACCTGGACGACCTCCTGATCAGGGCCCCTTCAAGGTCTCAAGCCATCCGGGACACCACCACCATACGCAAATCCCTGGAAGACCACGGCTTCCTGATCAATCTGGACAAGAGCTCCATTCACCCTAGTCAAACGATCATCCACCTAGGAGCCCTAATAGACACAAAGTCGGGGACGGTCCGCCTTCCACCAGACCGGATCCTGTCCATCCGGAGGTCAACACTTCAGGTGCTGCGATCTTCTCGCACCAGTCTCCGGTTACTCGCTCACCTACAGTGTCTGATGATCGCAGCGATCGAGTGCCTACCTTGGGCGAGATTCCACGCCAGACCCCTCCAGTGGCTTCTGCTGCCACACCAGAAGGCCATTGCGCTGAGGAGCCATGCCAAGATATTTGTGCCCAACAGCGTTCGCCAGTCCCTCAGGTGGTGGATAGCCCAAACAGTCCTCAAAGGTCGTCCCATCTGGACGGCCGAAAAAGTCCAGATCACCACGGATGCCAGCCTCCGGGGCTGGGGGGCACACTGCGGACTACACCTGGCCCAGGGGCGGTGGAGCCCGGAGGAACGGTCTCACAGCATCAATTGGCTAGAACTCCGAGCGATCCGCCTAGCCCTCCAGTTCTTCGGCCAGTCAATTCGTCACAAGTCAGTCCTCGTGCGTACAGACAACATCACCGCCAAGGCGCACATAAACCGTCAAGGCGGCACAAGATCAAGGTCCCTCATGACAGAAGCCCAGTCCCTGCTATCATGGGCAGAGGCCAATCTGTTGTCCCTAGAGGCCGAACACCTGCAGGGGCAGCTCAACACCGCAGCAGATTGGCTGAGTCGGACCGATATAGACCAGAGAGAGTGGAGCCTTCATCCGGAAGTCTTCCAGTCCATAACAGAGACGATGGGCCTCCCGATCCTGGACCTGTTCGCGTCTCCGGCCAACGCCAAGACCCCCAGGTTCTTCTCGAGGTTCAAGACCCAGGGGGCAGAAAACTTCGACGCCCTAAATTGCAGCTGGCCAGAGGGCCTCCTATACGCCTTCCCTCCAGTCCCGCTACTGTCACGCCTTCTGTCCAAAATTCGAACGTCGAGATCGGAGATCATCCTCATAGCTCCGGCCTGGCCGAGGCGCCCCTGGTTCTCGGAGATTCTCAGCCAGTCCATACAGAGTCTGCCCCTTCCAGCCAGGCCAGACCTTTTGGCTCAGGGCCAGATACATCACCCAGATCCCGCCTGGCTTCAGCTTCACGTGTGGAAATTGAGAGGGACATGCTAACCAGCTACGGCTACTCCTCTGAAGTGATCGAGTCGATCCTGGCATCGAGGCGCCCATCCACCATGAAGATCTATGAGTACACCTTCAGGGCTTTTAAGAGATGGTGCAAGAGAAAAAAGAAGGACTTCATTCAAGTCTCTGTTGCTACAATACTCCAATTTCTCCAAGATGGCTTTGGCCAGGGCCTCCGGCCCAACACAATAAAGAGACAGGTGGCAGCAATCACTTCGATACTGCCACACGAACAGGCCGCTGCGATATCACACCATCCTCACATTAGGAGATTACTAAAGGGAGTTTCCAACAGGACGCCCCCGATAAGACACCGATTCCCATCGTGGGACCTACACAAGGTACTTCTAGCCCTGACGGTACAGCCATTCGAGCCGCTGAGGGAGGCGTCTCTCAAGTTCCTCACCCTCAAGACGCTCATCCTGACAGCGCTCACATCGGCCCGCAGAGTATCAGAGATCGGAGCGTTGTCGGTGAGGAAAGAGCTCTGCATCATTAGACCTGATTCCGTTCTATTGAGGCCAGATCCCACCTTCATCCCCAAGGTTAATTCCATTTTCCACTCATCCCAGGACATCGTCTTGCCCACTTTCTGTCCTCATCCGACCAGTGAGTTGGACAGGGCCTGGCATACCTTGGACGTGCGCAGAGCCATAAAAATATACCTCAAGAGGACTGCGGCCTTCAGAAAGTCAGAATCACTTTTCGTCTCCTTCCAACCGCGATCCAAGGGTAAAAAGGTATCATCGTCGACGTTGTCAAGATGGATCAAGCTTTGCATCCTCGAATGCTACAAGGCCATGAACCTACCCCCGCCAGACGGCATCTTGGCACATTCCACCAGAAGCGCATCCACCTCGGCTGCTTTCTCCACTAACACACCCCTGGCAGAAATCTGCCGAGCGGCTACCTGGAAAACTCCCTCCACGTTTGCCAGACACTACAAGCTCGACAAGTTCCAGTTGGCTGAGGCGGCCTTTGGCCGCAGGGTTCTTCAACAAATAGTGCCCGACTCCACCTAGGCATCAGCAGGCCCCTCCCTGGTTGGGTCAGAGCTTTTGTAAATCCTAACATCAGGATGCTCGGCACCCTTCTCTGCTGGGAAATGGTACGTTAGTACTTACCTGAGAGACGTCCCTTTCCAGCAGAGAAGGTCCGGGCATCCTTCCCACCCTGTCTACCTGCAGACGCCTAAGGGTCAGGGTCGGGACAGACTGTTTCTCCTTCTTTCTCTCTCCTCTGAGCTTCAGGCCTCTGCCTTCTAGATGCCAAGTCTGGGCACCAATGCATTTCAAGGTTTACCAGTCGCTGGGCTGGTCACTGACTGAGGTCTCTGGGGGTCGCTCCGCCCATGGAGGCGGGGCCGGTCCCCCGGGCCTCTGTTTGAATTTCTTGTCCTGCCTCCAGGAGCCTTAGCAGGCGGAGCAACCCAACATCAGGATGCCCGGACCTTCTCTGCTGGAAAGGGACGTCTCTCAGGTAAGTACTAACGTACCAATTCGTCACAATTGGTACCTTTGTGATAGCACAGACATAACTGGCATAGAGGAGTTTGTAAGTGCATGCGATACATAAGTCTGTGATCTGAGGGCAAAGACACTCTGGAAGAAAGGAGATTGTCAGGGCTTGTTCTGGGGTCTTTCACACAGATGCAAGACACAAACACGCACACACACTTATCCTTGCCTTGTGTCTTCTCCTGTGTCTTTCTCACCCCTAGATGCCAAGGAGCCTACCCCTCTCCCTGAGACGACCGAGAACGTGCTTTGTGGCCTGGGCCTTGCCATTGGCATTCTGGGCATCATCACAGGCACCGTCCTCTTCTTCAAGGCCATGAGGATGAATGACCGCAACAGTCGCAACCGGGGTGGACTGTGAGTCCATCTCTTTCCATTTAGTAGTTGGGCTGAGAGTCAGTTCCTTGGAGGGCTTTGCCATTGTGGGGGAGGGTGGGCAGCATGGTAAGGTCAAAGGGGCATCACTGTCCCACCCCAGAGATGCTCAGATCTGAGGATGGGCATTTGAGTCACAGCTGAGCCTTGGATTCAAGATCACCAAAGATGAGTTGAAGCCTAAGAAAAGCCATCAGGGGGGTCTGGGCAATATCAGCTTTAAATCACAGAGGGATCTGCAATGGATTGTGTCCCATTTTACCTGCATGCGGACATATCAAAACTCAGTCAATGGATAAACAATGCAGATATTCATATCCTCATCATGGGGAAGGAAGTGGTTCTCTTTGCTAACCAGACCCACTCTTTCCTTTCCCAGATAATCAGCAAAGAAAGGGACGCTCTGTTGTCTTGGGAGGGCCTCATCTTGGAAGGACCTCCATCTTGCAAAGACCACCATCTTGCAAGGACCTGTGCTTCTCTCGCTTGTCTCCTAGCCTGGCTTCCTCAGCTGCAAGAACCTCATATTCGCTCTGCTGTCTGCCCCATATCACCCCACTGGGAACCCAAACCAAAGAAACTGGAAGAGACAACTTGGCTGCTGCACCAGCATCCATCCATATTGCAACCATCAACTGGTGTATTCCAGCATCAGCCAGGAAGCTAAATGTATGAAAGGGCCTAGAGGAATTGTTGTTGTTGTTGTTGTTGTGTGCCTTCAAGTCATTTCTAACTAAGATGGACTATCATGGGGTTTTCTTGGCAGAATTTGTTCAGAGCCTCTTTTTTTTTGCCTTCCTTTGCGGCTGAGAGAGTGTGACTTTCAAAGGTTTCCGAGCAGAGATTTAAGCCCTGGTCTCCAACGTGTAAACCACAGCATCACACACACTCTCTCTAAGGGCCAAGATGGTTGTGACTAAAGACCCACTGAATCCATGGGATTTACCTCCATATAGACTCATTGTTCAGCAACTGAGTGAATGGCTCTACTGTAATTCAGAATAACCAAGAGGTCCCAGCCACTGTTTCTATTATTCAGGGGGGATGTGAAGGTCTGAAAGACATCTTTATTCTGCCCCCCCCATTAAAGGGGGTTCCAGTTCCATATACCCCCAATTTCTGTCTTGACTACCCTTTCATATCCTCATGCGTCACATTGGAGCTTTCAAGCCTTATAAGAGCTGGAGGCTCTTAAGTCTTTATAGAATGGAAGATCCATGTTACTTGAATATACTAAAAGGCACAATCAGATGCCATGTGATCTTGGACACTAAGCAAAGTCAGCCCTGGTTAGGACTCAGATGGGAGACCGCCCAAGGATCCTAGGTGCTGGAGGCAATATTTCAGAAGAAGAAATTGGTAAAACCACCTCAGAGTCTTCCTGGCCAAAGAAAACCCTGTGAAATTTATGGGGCCACTATCTTCCAACGCTAGGATTTTAGAAGAGGGTTGGACTGGATGTCCCCTGGGGGTCCCTTCCAACTCTAGGATTCTATGTATAAGTCAACAGGCCACTTGAAGGCACATACTCACACACATTGAAGAATCTAGGCCCTAAAGACCCTAAAAGGCACCAGATTCCTGTCTGTTCTTGGAAGCTAAGCTGGGCAGGGCCTGGTTAGTCCTTGGATGGGAGATCGCTAATGAGTTCCTGGTGCTGTAGGCTCTATTTGAGAGGAAAGAGCAGACAAAAACCACCTCTGAGAGTCTTCCTTGCCTATGAAAATCCTGTGAAATAGATGGGGTCACCATAAATCAGGAGTCGGTTTGAAGGAGCTCTCTCACACACGCTGAAGAACTTAGGATCATGGCTCAGGAAGGTTAATGCCTTCCTCCTTTTTGGCTGAAGGAAAACTGAAGGGAGAGAGAGACCTGTTGGATTCCCAGGTATGAGGGGAAGACTGCATGTTTTGCACTCAGGGCTTCTGCTGTGATGGGGTGGCCCTACGTTCTTGGAAATGACTTGAAAGCACACAACCTTCTCCTAGTTCAGCATCAAGAAGAAGGGTTCGCCCAGCCTGCTTTGCCAAGAAACCCTAAAACCTCTCTGCATTGAGGAAAGTGCCCTTTTTGCTTCTATTAATGAATGTGTACAATGCTAACTCTGCATTTCGTAAAGGTTGCCAAGCAGAGCTCAAATAAACAAAGCCTAAATTCTGACGCTGCATTTTAAAATCACTGATAATTCATGCTATTTTAAATTTGCTCAGCTGGTTTTATTGTATGCCACTCTATGGGAAGAGGGTGGCAAATAAATAATTGCATTATTAAAAGGGGTGGCAAATAAATAGTTTCATTATTAATTTCTAGTGTTCTTTTTTTTTTTTAAACTGCAACACAAAGGTAAAGAGTTGAAGCAATGGAGGGCTTTTGCCAAATACGTTGGACCCACAGCGGTCATCTGGCTGACCATCGCTGTCAAATGCAAGTGTTGCTTCCACAAGATTATTCCCAGGTGTTTATTTAATTTGAAGAAGGGAGTGAGATCCCAAATGGCAGATCAGTCCTGATCAGAAGCTGCTCCAGGTTCTAGGCAAGAATATACTGAATATGTTTTGAATTCCTAACAAAATAAGAACAGAACTGCATTAAAACAATATATAGTAACTCACTAGACGCAACTCTTTCTCTTCCAAGAGTTGAAGAAATGTGGTGCTTTGCAAACACATTTTTCTGCAACCCACTTTCCCTTTTTTGTGACCTCACTACAAGTTTCAACCAAAGCCCAAAACTATGGTGCAATCTGGGCCTTCGTAGAGTACAGGTTAACAGGTTTTCTTATTTGCCTTATGTCTCTTCCCAGTCTAGGATGCTATGTATTCCTGCAGGGCAGAAGAAGGGTGCTAGACTAGATGGCCCTTGGGGATCCCTTGTATCTCTAGGATCCTATGTATTCCTGCATGGCAGAAGAAAAGAGGCAGCCCTTGGGGATCCCTTCTATGGCTCCAAGCCTCTGCTTGAAAGAAAGAGGCTGGAGGAGATGGGGGGATGATGGGAGTTGCAGGATTATTACAACTGTCCCCTCACCTCTCCTGCTGGGCTCTCTTGGGAGGAGGAGACCAAGGGTGCATCCATGGCAATCCCTGGGATTTGTAGTTTATAGTGGTCCCATAACTCCCTGGCAGAGGCGGCTAAATACGACTCGCAGAAATACATAGCCCCCCCAAACTCAATAGCATGGATCCAAGGCCAGCTGAAGCCGTATTTGCAACAAACTTAAGAGAAGGTTGTTGTAAAAACCATCCTTTCTCTGCCTGGCAACCGATGACCAAAGCAGTCCCGGAGGCTCTGATTGGCTCAGCTGCTCCCGTCTCCCGTCTAGGAAAGTCCCAGCTGGACACCAACAGAGAGGAATACAAATAATACAAATTATATGCATAAATACAGTAAACAACTTTTATCAGCAGCAACCGCCGGGTCTGGAAAGTCCCAACTTATAGCTCAAACTTTCTTGGAGTTTAGCAAATTGGCTTGCCTTTAGGTACTCTGCACTTACTCAGAGGGGATTCCTGCGCTAGATTTAATAGCCCTTGGAGTCACTTCCACGAAACCACAAATCCCAAGATTCCCTAAGACGGAGGCATGGCAGTTCAAAGCGGTCTCAAACAGCCTGAGACTGGTTGCTGCTTTTCCATAAGTCAGCAAATGAGGAGGGATTGGGACCAAATCCTGCCTTATATTGGCCTTCCCCCCCCATTGCCATACATTAAGCCTTTTAAACCTAGAGTGCAATTTTGCCCTCTGCACATGCTCAGGGGCATCCTTCCCTCCAGCCAGGCAAAAGGTGGAAATAATCAACAATCATGAAACAAAGAGGGTTCAATGGAAGAGACTGAAAGGCTTCTGCGGATGTGGGACTGAGGCTCCGCTGCTGTGTAACTTTCCTCCACTGTGTAAGAAAAGGGAAGGGAGGACCCAGTTACAAATATAGGCCACCCTTTTGTAAAGGGATCTTTCTTGGAGAGGAAAGATGGGGGGAAAGTGGTAGCATGTGCTTTTGTACACTTAATTCCTCTGATGCAAGGAATATCCACCTGCAAAGGGATCTTGAAGCCCCTTTGAGACTTAACTGCGAGGAAAAAGTTGTAGCATGCGCTTTCATAGACTTCGGCCTCCATCCTCCGATGCATGGAACATAAGTCTACGAAAGCCAATGCTATATTTTATATTATTATTATTATTATTATTATTATTATTAACCTTTATTTATAAAGCGCTGTAAATTTACACAGCACTGTACATACAATCTTATTATATTATTTATTTATTTGCACATATGCTGCCTTTCTCCCTGAAGAGAAGCTGCAGCTTGTTTTGCACAGTGAGCCTCAAAAGGTGTTATAGTCATCATGACAGAAAAGAATGTGTTTGAAACTGGTTTTTATTTACCAGACTTTTACGTGTGAAGCACTCAGTAAGTTGTTACTGGAGATAGAAAGTAAAATTTAAATAATGATGAAAAAATACAGAATTGATAAAGTTGGAAGGAAGCAACAATTATGTAAATTTGTACAATTTCAACTGTTTAGTACTATGCTTTTTAAGCTGTATAAAAACTAATAAAATTGTGTCTGTGTGTGTTGCAATCTGATATTCTGGATGAACACAGTGATGGCTCTGAAGTATGCCACCCTTGACGTTTGGAAGTAAGCTGTTTAAATGACACACACATCTTAAGAGGCCATACGCTGCGCCAAAACTGCGTTCCAGTCCTTAGGACTAGAGCATGGCTTTGGCGTGGCTTCCAGACTCTTAGGATGCATGCATCATTTAAACAGCATACCTCCAAAGTGACTCAAAACAGCTTTATTTTGGCCTGTCTGTACAAGCTCCAAGTCTTGCTTTTTACAAAAGTGAAAGCTTCCTTGCCCAGCAACTGATGACAGGCCATCATCAAGGCCTGCCATTGGCTCAGATGGAGGAAAGTCCCCTGGCCATAAACATCAGCCACAAGAGATGCCAAGCCCTGTCTTTTGTATTCAGGTGACAAGGCCAAGCTGGACTTGCAGGGAAATTCCCAGAAGGCCCAGGGCCAGAATGGCAGAGAGGCAGGGAGAGGGGGTCCCTGGGTCTGTCCAGGGAAGGGGCAGAGGAGAGCTCCTTGGCCTTTTCCCAGCCGCACTGGCTCCCCAAGCAGCCTTCCCTTTGGGGGGGGGGGGAATCCATCCACAGCCCTCCCTGCCTCCCTCCCCAGGAGAGCAGCTCCCAGTTTGACACAGAGGAGGAGGAGGAGGAGGAGGAGGAAAAGGATGGAGGGGAAGCGAAGGCTCCCCAAACGGAAATAATAATAATAATATGGTTTCTTTATATTCCACTTTTTCACAAGGAATCAAAGCAGATTACAACAGGTATAGCAATAAAACAGCATACAGTTTAAAATTACAATTAAAAGAACAACTCCATATCCCAACCCTCCTCCATCATAAAAATAATAATCGAAAACCATAAAAGGAAATTAAACAGCAGGATATTTTAAAAACATACCAATTACAAGTTCGCTAAAAGTGCAGTTAGATTTGGGAAGAAAAATGCCTTCTTTGAGGGGATGACAGGGTAAGGAGAAGCTGGCCTAGAAAGGCTAATCTGGAAAGGCTTGCCGGAAGAGGAGATCCGTCTTGACAGCCTTTTTAAAGGCTTTCGAGGTGGTAATATGATGGATCTCATCCGGCAGGTCATTCCAGAGCCTAGGAGCAGCCGATGAGAAGGCCCTCTGGGTCACCACAGGCATCTGGTCTTCTTGGGTTGCAGCAGGTTCTTCCCAGAGGACCTAAGCATGTGAGGTGGATTATGAAGAAAAAGGTGCTCCCACAAATAGTCTGGACCCAGGCCATGTAGGGCTTTAAAGCTTAGAACCAATAACTTGTACCTCGCCCCAAAACTAATGGGCGGTTCTAGATGTGCCCGTGACCAGCCTGGCTGCCATATTTTGTACCAATTGAAGTTTCTGAACTTGGCACAAGGGTAGCTCCATGTAGAGCGCATTGCAGAAGTTGAGACGAGAGGTTACCAGAGCATGTACTATTGCTTCAAGGTCTCTCCTTTCCAGGAAGGGCCGCAGTTGGCATATGGTCCGAAGCTGCCAACAGCTTCCTCCTTTCCCATCAGCCTGCAGCAAAGGGGTCTCAAAGGGACCTTCTAAACCAGGGGTAGGCAACCTGCGGCCCACGGGCCGGATGTGGCCCGGCGAGGCCTTGGGACCGGCCCCAGCCCGGTTCTGCCACCGATTGCCACCAGGGCCTTTGGCATCTCGCGCAAGAGGCATGGTGGGGCAATTGTCTATAGAAGCCTCAGAAACATGCATTTATCTTAACATTTTTTTAAAAATCAGCAAATTTTTTCACATGTCCTCCATTTTTTATGTAAAAAGTGCCCTCCATTTGAAAATTTTGTCCTACATTTGTCCCGGTTTATTTATTATTGAATATTTTAAAAATTATTTAATTATTTATTTTTTGGCTTTGGCCCCCCAGTTGTCTGAGGGACAGCAACCCGGCCCCCGGCTCAAAAGTGTTGCCTACCCCTGTTCTAAACTGAGAGATAAAAAGGGGTTGGTGTCATGAGCTTCCCTAGACTTGACTCTGCTGCCCCTGAGGAAGAATTAAGGTCCAGGAAAGCTCCTTCTCCCTTTGTTAGTCTCAAAGAGGCTGCAAGGTCCCACTATCCTTTTTGGGTGGTAGTGGACTCTCCTTCTTTGGAGGTGTTTAAACAGAGCTTGCAATGGTCAGTGCTTTGACTGTGTCTTCCTGCATGGCAGAAGGGGGTTGGACCGGGCAACCCTTGAGGTCTCCTCCAGCTCTATAATTCTATGCTACTACAAGTCTGTGGTCTTTCTGGAGTGTTTTTCTGTGGTGTCAATTCCTGCATAGCAGAAGGGGGTTGGATTAGATGGCCTTCCAGCTCTAAGATGAAAACAGACACAGAGCTGTATGAACCAGACTGGTTCCTCTGCCATTCAGGAGTCAGACGACTGTGGCTGCATCCACACTGGAGACATAACCCAGTTTGGCACCCCTTTAACTCTTTCTGGCTCAAAGCTATGGGATTCTGGGAGCTGGAGTTTGTTGTGGGCCCAGAGTGGAGCAGATATAGGCTCGAAAGGAAGGTGGGGTGAAAAGAGGGAGTAGCTCTTCAAAAGGGAAGACGATGAGTAGGGAATGTGGAAGGAGGAAGAAAAAGAGGAGAAAGGACGCTTCCTGCAAGACCATTTGGGGAATGTGGAGGAATAATGACCACTGCCCAGCACAAAGCAGCTCTAAAGTTCCTTGTAATTGCAAGTCAAGCTGCTGTTTATGAAAAGGAAACAGAGAAGAAGCTCGTCTGAAGCATGGACTTTGTTTGGAGGCTAGCGCCACCTAGCGGCCTCTGTATGTTACAGCAGCCCAAGAGTGGATGTTTAGCT
>JACSCI010000013.1:15699458-15711362 GCA_016801065.1 Sceloporus tristichus | reverse complement strand
TGAGCCCTGTATGTGTGTCTATGCTAGTGAACTGTATGTGGTTTTCCCCTTATAAATAAATTGGTTATTAATTCTAGAAGTCTGTCTCAGTTCCATTTATTGGGATCTCCTGGTCTACTCCGTATCCACAACGGGAGACGATTCTGCGAGGGCCGTCGTAGCAGGCCCTCCTCTTGCAATATTTGAGCTAATAACAATAATAATAAAACTCCCCTAAATGGACCCTTGGCTGCACTTTTATGCCTGTGCACTGGATTATGGATTGGTTTAAATTGGAAAATAAGCAAAATTTGGTATTGGAAAACTTATTTGGCTTTCATGCTTACGTATTATATTGATAGGGAATTTAATAATCACTTCATTCAAAAAACATTGCTACGAATCTGGACAAAATACAAAGAAAAATGGTGCCCTAAAATTCCATTATGGACGTCCCCAGCCGAAGCGTTTTTAAAAAGGGAAGTATATAATGAAAATAAGTGGATTGTGTATAGTGATATAATTAAAATAGAACAGGGTAAATATAAGTTAAAGAATCAGGAGGAAATTAGTAGTGAGGGATTTTGCTGCAATTGGTTCTCTTATCGTCAGTTGAGAGAAAGATTTAAAGCTGATCAAAACACAATTGGGATAGCCCCTTCCATCTCGGAATTGGAAAAAATAGTGATGATGAAAAAACAAAAAGGATCTCGAAACTCTATAATGAGACAATCAAAGAGTACATGATTAGATGGGCAAAGGATGTAAAACACAATATACCTTTGGAACAGTGGGAAAGAACATGGAGGAAAAGAATTAAGTATACTTCTAATCTCTCTCTCTCTCTCTCTCTGGCTTTGCTTCACGAAAACTGTTATAAATCATTGTTCAGGTGGTATCTGACCCCTAATAGAATATCTAAAATGTATAGTGGTATGAAGGGCCAATGTTGGAAATGTCAGAATGAATTAGAAACTTATTTTCATAGTTGGTGGTCATGTAAGAAAGCAAAAAAAAATTGGATTATGATTCATGAGGAAATTTTAAAAATAGGAAATTTCAATATACCTTTTGACCCAGTGATCTACCTACTTAATATAATAGAAAATCAAGAAGTGGAACGGGTGAATGGTAAAATACTGTTTTTGATGATTACAGCAGCAAGAATTGTTTACGCAAGATCCTGGCGAAATGAAGAAATCCCGACAATAGATGACTGGAAAAGTAAATTATTTGAAATATATGAGATGGAGAAATTAGCGTATCTTTGTAAAAATGACTCGCTAGACGAGTTCTACTCAGTATGGAATAGCTGGGTCATATATACGCAAAAAGAAAATGAGAGAAAAAGATATACTGTTATGATGGACTAGTATTCAAGATAGGAATAACTACCTGGCAATATAAGTTCTATATACTACTATGTAAGTTAGAGGCAGAATATTATGAAGTTGTAAAAGCTATATATGTGTGGTAATAAAAATAGGATACGGCTGTGATAATAGAATACGGGGGTTTGGAATTTGGAGTTTTGTAGTTGGAGGGTGTAATTAATAAGATTATGTGATTGGATATAGTTATGTTGGTTATAAAGGCTATAATTTATAAAGACTTAAGCGGTAATAGTAACATCATATTAACATTAGATCCCAAATGGGTTAGGCAGCTGGGTTGATTTATAGGGGAATTAGTATTTTGGGTTAATAATAAATAGATATTAAGAGTTTGTAAACGATAAGGACGAAAAATTTGAACAGATAAATAGCTGAGGAAGTAAGAAAGATGGTTGTATTGAAATATTCTTATGTCATATGTATGGTATTATTTGGTATTTGGTATTTTTTATGTTTTATAATATTTTTTTTAAAAAGTGTAGGAAAATGTAGGGCACAATGTAGGACAAATTGTAGGACATTCAAGAAAAATGGAGGACACTGCCAACTAAAAACCAAAAAACATTAATAAAAACAATATAAATTCATGTTTCTCAGCCATGCTCAAAATGGAGGACATTTTGACATGCCAATTAGCACAACTCCAAGTCCCAAATTCACAACTACTAATTCATTGGAAATAGAAGAAGAGAGAGAAAAACAGCACATGCAAGGAAGCATTGGAGCATTCTCTGAGTCCAGGGTTCGAATTATGGCTGAGCCATGCAAACCTACTGGGTGACCTTGGTCAAGTCACATTCTCTCAGCCTCAGAGAATGACAAGGGCAAACCCCCTCTGAAGAAATCTTGCCAAGAAAACCCCAGGATGAGGTTGCCATACGTTGGGAATCATTTGGAGGCACACAAGAGAAACATCCACAATATGATAAGGAAGCCAAGGTCCAAAGTGCACAGCAGAAAGAATCCAGTTTGAGACTGCTTTAACTGTCCTGGCTCAGGGCTGGGGAATTCTGGGAACTGTAGTTCTGGGACACATTGAGCCTTCTCTGTCAGAGTTCTGGTGCCACAATAAACTACTACAATAAACTACAAATCCCAGACCTCCCTAGCACTGAGGGCAGCTAAAGCAGTCTCAAACTGGATTGTTTCTGCAGTGTGTTTTGGACCTTGGCTTTATGTGCTATAGGAGACTGAAATCCTTGCTGCTAGGACTCAGTGTATATATATACACACGGACACACACAGAGAGTATATGTATATGTATGTGTGTCTGTATACACACACACTCGTCTTGGGCTTCTTAGGTCCAAAACGCACTGCAGAAATAATCCACTTGGAGACCACCTTAATTGGCCTGGTTCATATAAAGAAATGAACAACAACAGCAAAAATAAAGTTGAGAACAACAAACTATCATCCCCAGCATTGTAGTTCCTGGGGAGGTCTCTTAAACTACAGTTCCCAGGATTCCCTAGCATTGAGCCAGGGGAGTTAAAGGGGTCTAAAAAAAAGGGTTGAATTCTGCAGCGTGTGTCCTGGAGAACTGCTCCATTTGGGAGCCCTTCTTCCTGGAGGGAAGGCTGGGAAAGGAGGACCCACCTGTCCTTCCAGCAGCCCCAACTGCCTGCCCTTCTCGGCTGGGCTCTCAAGGCTCCCCTCGCTGCATGGAGAGAGAGAGATACATGCCCTTTTGCCTGGGCTCCTCTCCTCCCCAGCGCCCCCTGCCTTCCAGGGCCAAAAGCAGCAGGAGGACGAGGAGGCTCCTCTTTCTTCTTGGTTTGGGCGCCTCCAGGTCCTTTCCCTCCCAGCCTCTCTCCTCTTCTTGGGGAAGGGGACGGGGCTTCTGGGACTTCTCCCTCTGCCTTTCCCTGCTGGGGTAGTGCAGCCCAGCAAACCCAGGGCAGCAGGAGAAGAGCGTTTGGCGCCCTGGGCTTGGCTGGAGCTCTGAGCGCTCATGCGCACATGCTCCAAGAGGGGCGCAAATTGCACCCCTGATCTTCCTGTGCCCCAGGCGACCACCTAGGTTGTCTATATGGAAGAGCCAGCCCTGATGTTTGGGCCAGTGGGTATTCCTGTACAGCAAGGGGTTGGACTAGTACTCGTATGTTTGCCATGTGGTCCCTGGTGCCCCTTCCTTTCCCAAACCCCAAAGAAACAATGTCAGTTCCTCACCCCACTGGACAGAGGCAGGGCTGGCAAAGCTGGCATGCTCCACCTGGCAGGTGTAGACGTCTCCCCGCTCCGGCTTTGTCACCAGCATCACCTGGATCCCGTAGGTCCAGTCCCCATTATCGATCAGGTCTGTGGTCATCACTTTGTCTTCCTCCTTCCCATTTCGGAGCCATGTGATTTTGATCTTGGTGGGGAAAAAGCTGTCCACGGAGCAAATCAGCATCATATTGTGGGAGGAAGAGTCGTACTCTATGGGGGTGATCTTCAGCTTGGGTTGAACTGGAGTAGAAGGCAGAGAAAAAGGGGAAGGAAGGAAAGGGTGAGGATGGGAGAGGAAGAGCAATGGGCTCTCAGCCCTGGGCCCCAGGCCAAGTCTGTTTCTGGGCACCGTGCAAGAGGGGGGAAGAAGGTGGATCAGCTTCCTATCTGGGCTGAAAAACTAGGTCAGTGTGGTCTGTATCCTCCACCTCTGAAAGCATCAGGCAATCATCCCAGCGTGATGGGCTTAAAAGTGTACTAAAGGCACAAAAGAGAGAGAATGTTACTGTAGTTGATGTTGGGAAATGTAGTTCTTTCTTGAGAATCGTTAGAAAACTCAGGAAAGGAAGCAAGATTGTTTAATCTCACTAGCAGAGCTCACACAGCAGAAAAATGATGATGGGGCAAGCAGGAATAAAACTTTATCTAGCTCACTCCTCTGCCAGCCACGTGTCCCCAATAAAACACACACTCACTTAGTTAAAAGTGAAAAAGAAAATAAGTTTACTTACAAAATCATGTGTTTGAAGAGATACACAGGTCTAGCTTCATGTTGCAAGAAAAATGAGGTAGAAAACATGCATCTCAGGAAAGATGCTCTCTCAGCATCTTCTCAGCTCCAGGCATAGGCATGCTGATTAGTTGGTAAGCAAGTTTAGTAATGGAGTCTCATCTCTGCTGCTTCTTCACCTCAAGACAAAAAAAAATTAGGTGTCCTCATGGTAAACAGGAAATGAGGAGGGGGAGTGAGGAGGGGTTGTTAGTAAGCATAGACATGCATTACTAGAAAGTCTTGGCAGGCAAACCATAGGCATGCGAAGTTGCTATATCCCAACAGTTGAACCTTCCCAGAAGTAAAGCAGGAGGACTTCCCCTAATACCTTAAGTCTGCAAAAGTATGCACTTTTATTTTCCTATGCTCCAACTTTATGCACCTTTATTTTTCCATACACCAACACAAGGTACTTTTACCTTCCTAGGTGCCAACTCCATGGAGAAATGGAAATTACAGAGGAACAAAATGACTGATGAAAATGCAGGGGAGAGGGGTTATAAGCAACAATGAAGATCTATAAAGGAATAATTATTTTATGTTGATGTTTGTTGATTTGTGACTTAATAATAATAGTAATAATATTTTTAGTCTGCTTTTTCACAGAGGAATCAAAGTAGATTCCAACAATATAAAAATGAAACATCATACAATTAAAAATTACTTGTGGGCACCACAATTCAAAAAGGATGTTGAGAAACTGGAGCGTGTCCAAAGGAAGGTGACTAAAATGGTGAAGGGTCTGGAAACCATGCCCTACGAGGAAAGACTTAGGGAGCTGGGGATGTTTAGCCTGGAGAAAAGAAGGTTAAGAGGTGATATGATAGCCCTGTTTAAATATTTGAAGGGATGTCATATTGAGGAGGGAGCAAGCTTGTTTTCTGCTGCTCCAGAGAACAGGACCCAATGGAGCAATGGATGAAAGCTCCAGGAAAAGAGATTCCACCTGAACATTAGGAGGAACTTCCTGAGAGTAAGGGCTGTTTGACAGTGGAACACACTCCTTCCTCGGAGTGTAGTGGAGTCTCCTTCCTTGGAGGTCTTCAAATGGAGGCTGGATGGCCATCTGTCAGGGATGCTTTGATTGTGATTTCCTGCATGGCAGAATGGGGTTGGACTGGATGGCCCTTGCGGTCTCTTCCAACTCTATGATTCTATGAGGAGAGACTTAGGGAGCTGGGAATGTTTAGCCTGGAGAAAAGAAAGTTAAATGGGGATATGATAGCCCTGTTTAAATATTTGAAGAGATATATTGAGCAGGGAGCAAGCTTGTTTTCTGTTGCTCCAGAGACTGGGACCCAGAGCAATGGATGCAAGCTCCAGGAAATGAGATCCCAGCTTCCTGACAGTAAGGGTTGTTCGACAGTGGAACACACTTCTTTGGAGAGTGGTGGAGTCCCCTTCTTTGAAGGTGTGGTGGCTGGGTTCCCAGTCACCTGAGGACTTCTCCTGAACTACAAAGGGTTAATCTGGGAGGAGGTACATGCTAATGAGAGATGACATCACATGCTAATGAGCAGCTACATCATAGCTGACGTAAGGCTCACTTGGCCAATCAACAGTGCCAGAGCGGCAGTTTCAAAAGATTCCAAGAGAGGGCTTTAAATACCCCTGTAGGACCATGTGTCCTTTGTTCTCCATCTTGGCTGTGTTTGGAGAAACCAGAGGCTTGTCCTCTGAGCAGCCGGAGGACCGGCTCTGGCATGCAGGTAGAGTTGGCAAGGAGCCAACTCCCTGATTCCAAGAACTCCACAAGGACTACAAATCCCATCATTGTGTGAGTAGCTTAGGAACAGTGTTAGTCAGTACGTCTAGGTTTTTGTTATGTTTATCTAATAGCTTGCCTGAAATGAATATCTTTGTAACTGTGTTCTCTGACCTGCAATGCAAGGAGGCTTTGCATGAGTGATACCTTCCTATTCTATACTATTTCTTTAAAATAAACTTCTTTCTTTTAAAAGCATCTGCTATCTCTGTGCTCCTGTACACGTGCCTTATCTCGGTTACTGATTGCTGTGGGTTAGCAAGAAAGGAAACTAGATCTCTCTCTCTATCCCTCACAAGTCTCAGTGTGTGGGGGGGGAGGAAATAATTCACTGAGTGGTGGCAGCGGGAAATATAGTTCTTTTAAGGGATCTCCCTGAGAGTAGTAGCCACGCACAGGGCTTTGCTCCCAAGGAATCATCACAGAAGGTCTTTAAGCAGATGCTGGATGGCCATCTGTCACAGGAGATGCTTTGACTGTGAGTTCCTGCATGGCAGAATGGGGTTGGACTGGATCAGGGCCCTTGGGGGCTCTTCCAACTCTACGATTCCATGATTATATAAAAGCCACAAAAGAAAGTGGCTGGAGTTCAGCCTTCCCAGGAGTAAGGCTGAAATCTCTGAATCCCCTCCTCCCAAAAAAACCCACCATAGACCCAGACTTGCCAGTGTCAAATCTGAGTTTTCCTCAAAGGGGCTATCTTTGACTAGTTCCCTCTTCCCAAACCCTCCTCTCCCCTTGTAGTCCCTGGCTTTGAACCAGATCAAAGGGTCCTTGGAAGATTCCTCCTTTCCTCCATGTAAGCTTCAGGAAAAGAGCTTCCACCTCAACATTAGGAATGAGTTAGTAAGAGCTGTTTGACATTGGAGCACACAATCTTCATTACCTCTGTCCCAGGAAGGAAGGTGCCCTCTGTTCCCCATCAGTGCCCTTCCTCATGATGTAAACAAGGCATAAAACTACACCTTGGATTAGTGTCACTTGGTGTGGTCACTCATGGTGTCATCCCCCTCCATTGACCTCCTCTTCCCCTTTCACACCTTATGGAATCCTTAGTAATGCTTTTGGGCACTAATGTAAATCATAATTCCCATACACTAATGTAATGTAATACTAAAAGTTCTGACATAAACAATTAGAAAAATTAAAATGATACCTTCAAATTATGGTATCATACACATTGCACAACCTAAACACATTTACATATACACAGTGATGATTTGGTTAAAATGTGATGTTGTTAAAGAAAACTTTTTAAAAAATAAAAGTTTCAAAAGTTTCACATTAAAAAAATCATAAAATTTTGAAATTTGAAACTTTAATTTTTAAAAAATTCTGGGGCCACTCCTTTCTCCTCCCACCGAGCTTAGCCCCCCCCCCCCACCATTTCTTAAAGGGAAGCAGGGGAATGCCACAGCCTGGTTTTGCCCAAATGTAGGTGCTTGAGGGGCAGTGGGGTCTCACACACACACACACACACACCTGTTCTTAGGGGTCCGCAGCCCCCCTTAATTGGCACCCCACATCTGCTGCTGTTGTCCCTTTGGTCCCCAACATTGCCCTCCACTGATTGCCCCCCTCCCTTCTCTTCGGGCTCCCCTTTAGTTAACCACATCGCAGTTGTTCCTACATCATCGCACTCCCTCCTGTTGTTTATCATGACAGATCCCTAGGCCTATGGGGAGGACACCGATCCTGAAGCAAAGCTCAGTAGGGTCTCCGGGAGTGGGGAGAGTAGGGGGGAGCAAAGGGGGAGGCTGCCTGGGTGGGAAGCCCCCTTTTCCTCCTGAGCTGGGGGTGGGGTGGGGGGAGGGGACGCACTTTTTCTTCGGAGGGCGAAGGGCTCCATGATGCCGTAGTTGTGGCGGCAGAAAACCTCCACGTTGGTCATCGTCTGCTGAAGCAGGTCTTTGTCCTGGTTGAGTCGGTCGACGTTGGACTGGACCATGGGTGCCAGGGCCACGAAGCGTCCCAGTTGGCTGTCGAAGTAGAAGACCTCCTGCCGGTTGTACATGTACTTCTGGAGGAAGTGCACGGTCTTGGTCTCCATCTCGGTCCCGTTGAAGTGGCACTCGCTTCTCACCTGGTGGATGAAGAAGGATCCTGGGGAGGGAGAGAAGGAGAGAGGCCTCGAGAAGGAAGGAAGAACGAAGGAAGGAAAGGATGAAGGGAAAGGAAGGAAGGAAGAAGGAACGAAGGAAGGCGTCTTGGGGGTCTGGAAGCGGAGGCTCCTCGGGACTACCAGCCAGACTCCCCGGGGACCAGGTCCCGACTTGCTGCTTGTGAGGAGCTAGCAGCAAACCTCGCCTCTCCTTTAGTTTGGGAAATGTATGGCGCAGCAGTTGGGTTCGTGGGCTCCTGAACTTTTCTCATTGTGAGGAATGTACCCTTTTGCTTTACCCCTGTTATGTACAGACTGCACCCAGCGCTATGGCATTCGTCTATATGACTCTAATATGAGAGGAGCCAACGTAACAGCAACATGAAGCCTCAAGGCGGCTGAGCAGCTGTTCAGACAAGACAAGCAGCGGAAGGCCTTGGATCCTTTGCATCCAGCTGGGATTACTTGGTCCCTTTGGGATCTGTCACCCGGCTGCGGGGGGGGGGGGGGCTTTCCCCGCGGGGGAAGAGGGCATGGAGGAGGGCTTGGGCAAGGGGCCAGGAACTCTGGGGACCCCTCGGACCGAGTGAGGCTCTCCCTGGGGCCCTCGGGGGCAGGGAAGGAAGGAAGGAAGGAAGGCTCTCCCTGAGAGGTGAAGTTTCCTTCCTTGGAGGTCTTTAAACTGAGGCTGGATGGCCACCTGTCCCAGGGGATGCTTTGAAGGAGAGTTCCTGCATGGCAGAAGGAGGGGGTTGGGCTGGATCAGGGCCCTTCTTCTTGGGGTCTCTGTGATTCTATGATTCCTTGGTCTTCGCCCGAAAGGCCTTCCTCATTGACTGAGAGGCTGCGGAAGGGCCCGCGGCCGGCAGCATCCCCCTGCCTCCCAAGTCCCAAGGGCCCTGCCCCTCTCTGCCGGCAGACTCACCTGGGGGCCCCGCTGCAGCCCCGGACATGAGGAGGAAGAGAAGGAAGAAAGCCCCCGCCATCGCCCAGACGGACCCCACCGGCCCCATGGCCCCCGCCAGCCTCTGCCTCTGCTTCTCCCCTCGCCTCCCACAAGAGCCCCGACGACGGGGGCTTTCCTGGGGCGACCCCTTCCCCGCCCCACTGGGCCAATCAGAGGCAGGAGCCCGCCCGCGTCACCTGTCGCCAGGCAGAGGAACCGAGAGCACAGCCACATCGGACTGATGGCCTCGCCCCGAGGGCCACGCAGGAAGCCAGTCAAAGCATCCCCTTTGAAACATGTTCATCCAGCCTCTGTTTAAAGACCTCCAAAGGAAGTTCCTCCTAATGTTCAGGTGGAATCTCTTTTCCTGTAGCTTGCATCCATTGCTCCATTGTGTCCTGTTCTCTGGAGCAGCAGAAAACAAGCTTGCTCCCTCCTCAATATGACATCCCTAGGTCGTTCCTCACATGCTCCAACAGTGTGATGTGGCAGCTAAAAAGGCCAATGCTATTTTAGGCTGCATCAATAGAAGTCTAGTGTCTGGATCAAGAGAAGTCATAGTGCCACTCTATTCTGCTTTGGTCAGGCCCCACCTGGAATATTGTGTCCAGTTCTGGGCACCACAATTCAAAAAGGATGTGGAGAAACTGGAGGCATGTGTCCAAAGGAGGGCGACAAAAATGGTGAAGGGTCTGGAAACCATGGAGCCCTATGAGGAACGACTCAGGGAGCTGGAGAAGAGAAGGCCAAGAGGTGATGGGACAGCCCTGCTGCTGCTGCTGCTGCTGCAGGCTCCCGGGAGCCCCTGGCCCTGGCCCTCCCCAGCCCCACCCCTCGCGAGGCCCAGGCCCGCCTCCTCGCTCTCCCCGCCGGGTTTTGCCGGTCCGTCTCATCAGCCAAAGAGCGAGAGCGAGAGAGGCGGCGTTGGCGTCCTTCTTCTGCGGCTCTTCCTCTCCTGGCGCCGGCAGAAGAAGAGCCCGATGGCGGCAGGATGGGCCTCGCAGTCCCCCTCCTGCGGAGCCCATCATCCCTGGCTGGGGCCACTCGGGACCCTCGCCCGCCCCCTCCTGCGGCTGCTGCTGCTGCTGCTGCTGCTGCCCACCGGCGGCGCCATAGAAAGTAAGTCGGGAGGAGGAGAGGCGCCTGGTCCCCAGCACGAAGAAGGGGAGGGGGATCCCAGAGGGACAGGCGCGCCTCCTCCTCCTCCTCCTCCTCCTCTGTCCTGGGCTCCCAGGCTCTGCCCGCTGCCCTGGGAGGGTCGCCCCCTCTTCCTCCCCTTCTTCTTCTTCTTGAGTGTTATTAGCATCTCTTTCTAGAGCAGCCCTTTCCAGAAGAGAAGCTTCGCCGCCGGAGCCCACCCTCTTCTCCCTTCCTTTCCGCAGCCGAGGAGACCTACGTGGACCTGGACTTCTTCCTGGAGAGCTTCCCGGCTCCTGGGGCCCCGGAGGTGGACCAGGGCGAGCTCCTGCAGGGCTTCGAGGGCCAGGAGATCTTCCACGTGGATTGGGGCCAAAGGAAGACCCACTGGCGCCTCCCGGACTTCCCCGGCTTCACCAGTGTCGAGGCGGCGAGGGCCCTGGGCGCCCTCCGCCTCGATAAGAGCACCCTGGAGGCCCTCATGGCGCTCAGCAACCGGAGCCAAGGCCAGAACGGTAGCAGCAGCCAGGAGGCGGCAGCGGAGGAGGGGGGCTGGGCCGGGACCCCTTCCCTTCCTTTCCCCAGGAGACGCTTGCCGGCCCCTCCGCTGGTCGGGAGCCCGAGGGAGGGAGGGAGGAGAGGGCAGCTGGGTGGCCCCGATCCCTTGACTGGCCGCGGTCAGAGAGCAGCACTGCGCCTGCCTCAGAGGGAGAGTTCGCACCCACAGATCCCACCCAAAGGCCACGGCAGGAAACACCACCCCAAAAAGCAAGCCTGAGCTTCCCCCGTTTTATCGCAGGGCTGCCAGTCCGTCATTAGACGAGAGTTGAGCATCCAGAGATTGCGGGGGTGTCCGCAGGGAGCCCTGGCTGGAAGCAAAGCCCCGCCGAGACCAAGGGCCCCCGGGAAGGAGGAGGAGGAGTGAGCATAGCAATCATGGTGATAAGGAGCCCCTCCAAGCACCCTCCGGTCCAAGCCCATTCTGCCAGGCAGGAACTCTCGAGCAAAGCACTCCAGCCAGCCTCCCTTTAAAGAGGTGGGATCTCAATAAGAATAAGAATAGATGGTTGTTTCTTGTTCCAACTCAATCCCACCATCTTGGCTCCTTCCAGGGAGAGTTCTGGCTTGATCTGCTCTAGGACCCATTTCTTTGTCTTGTTCACTCTCCTAAACTTGTCTTGATCTGTGGAAAAGCAGTATATAAATAAAAGTTTTTATTATTATTATTATTATTATTATTATTATTAAATGGTATTCTTAATGCTCTTCTCCAGCCCCACATTTCAAGTGTGTTGATTTTCTTTGTCCTTCCTTGACTGTCCAGCTCTCACATCATGTTGGATGGGGATGATGGGGAAGACAGTGGCCTGCTGGGGGATCCTGACTTAGTGCTCCGTTGTATGTCTTTGCTCTTCAGTATCTTTCCCAGTTCTTTCATAGCTGCCCTTCCCATTCCTAGCCTCCTCCTTCTTGCTTGGCTGCCGTCTCCATTTGATCCTAGATAGGGGGCTTCTTTAACTATTTCCATTGCCTCCTTGTCTATAGGCTGAGTTTATCTATTTCTTCTGGGGTCATTATTTTTATGTTCTCTATGTTCAG
>JACSCI010000013.1:15627797-15691354 GCA_016801065.1 Sceloporus tristichus | reverse complement strand
CCCAACACGTTCATCCCCTCTCCCAAGTCCAGCGACCCCAACAAGCATCGCCTCCTGCTGGAAGCCATCGATCGTCTACTCGCCATTCATGCCATCGAACCTGTGCCAGATGCTCAAAGAGGCCAAGGGTGCTACTCCACTTTCTTCCTGGTACCGAAGAAAAACGGAACTTGGAGGGCCATCCTCAACCTGCGAGCAGTCAACCGCTTTGTCCGAAAGAAAAAATTCAGGATGGAGACCCTGAAAACCGTTCTCAACAGCCTTCGCCACAAAGACTTTCTCTCTTCTCTAGACCTACAGGATGCCTATCTTCACATTCTGATTCACCCATCCTCCCGGTGTTTCCTACGCTTCAGATATGGCAGGCGCCACTTCCAATACAGGGCCCTCCCCTTTGGGCTTTCTTTGGCGCCCAGAATATTCACCAAGGTCATGGTAGCCCTAGTCGCCTACTGGAGGACTCAACGTCTCCATGTGCACCCCTACCTGGACGACCTCCTGATCAGGGCCCCTTCAAGGTCTCAAGCCATCCGGGACACCACCACCATACGCAAATCCCTGGAAGACCACGGCTTCCTGATCAATCTGGACAAGAGCTCCATTCACCCTAGTCAAACGATCATCCACCTAGGAGCCCTAATAGACACAAAGTCGGGGACGGTCCGCCTTCCACCAGACCGGATCCTGTCCATCCGGAGGTCAACACTTCAGGTGCTGCGATCTTCTCGCACCAGTCTCCGGTTACTCGCTCACCTACAGTGTCTGATGATCGCAGCGATCGAGTGCCTACCTTGGGCGAGATTCCACGCCAGACCCCTCCAGTGGCTTCTGCTGCCACACCAGAAGGCCATTGCGCTGAGGAGCCATGCCAAGATATTTGTGCCCAACAGCGTTCGCCAGTCCCTCAGGTGGTGGATAGCCCAAACAGTCCTCAAAGGTCGTCCCATCTGGACGGCCGAAAAAGTCCAGATCACCACGGATGCCAGCCTCCGGGGCTGGGGGGCACACTGCGGACTACACCTGGCCCAGGGGCGGTGGAGCCCGGAGGAACGGTCTCACAGCATCAATTGGCTAGAACTCCGAGCGATCCGCCTAGCCCTCCAGTTCTTCGGCCAGTCAATTCGTCACAAGTCAGTCCTCGTGCGTACAGACAACATCACCGCCAAGGCGCACATAAACCGTCAAGGCGGCACAAGATCAAGGTCCCTCATGACAGAAGCCCAGTCCCTGCTATCATGGGCAGAGGCCAATCTGTTGTCCCTAGAGGCCGAACACCTGCAGGGGCAGCTCAACACCGCAGCAGATTGGCTGAGTCGGACCGATATAGACCAGAGAGAGTGGAGCCTTCATCCGGAAGTCTTCCAGTCCATAACAGAGACGATGGGCCTCCCGATCCTGGACCTGTTCGCGTCTCCGGCCAACGCCAAGACCCCCAGGTTCTTCTCGAGGTTCAAGACCCAGGGGGCAGAAAACTTCGACGCCCTAAATTGCAGCTGGCCAGAGGGCCTCCTATACGCCTTCCCTCCAGTCCCGCTACTGTCACGCCTTCTGTCCAAAATTCGAACGTCGAGATCGGAGATCATCCTCATAGCTCCGGCCTGGCCGAGGCGCCCCTGGTTCTCGGAGATTCTCAGCCAGTCCATACAGAGTCTGCCCCTTCCAGCCAGGCCAGACCTTTTGGCTCAGGGCCAGATACATCACCCAGATCCCGCCTGGCTTCAGCTTCACGTGTGGAAATTGAGAGGGACATGCTAACCAGCTACGGCTACTCCTCTGAAGTGATCGAGTCGATCCTGGCATCGAGGCGCCCATCCACCATGAAGATCTATGAGTACACCTTCAGGGCTTTTAAGAGATGGTGCAAGAGAAAAAAGAAGGACTTCATTCAAGTCTCTGTTGCTACAATACTCCAATTTCTCCAAGATGGCTTTGGCCAGGGCCTCCGGCCCAACACAATAAAGAGACAGGTGGCAGCAATCACTTCGATACTGCCACACGAACAGGCCGCTGCGATATCACACCATCCTCACATTAGGAGATTACTAAAGGGAGTTTCCAACAGGACGCCCCCGATAAGACACCGATTCCCATCGTGGGACCTACACAAGGTACTTCTAGCCCTGACGGTACAGCCATTCGAGCCGCTGAGGGAGGCGTCTCTCAAGTTCCTCACCCTCAAGACGCTCATCCTGACAGCGCTCACATCGGCCCGCAGAGTATCAGAGATCGGAGCGTTGTCGGTGAGGAAAGAGCTCTGCATCATTAGACCTGATTCCGTTCTATTGAGGCCAGATCCCACCTTCATCCCCAAGGTTAATTCCATTTTCCACTCATCCCAGGACATCGTCTTGCCCACTTTCTGTCCTCATCCGACCAGTGAGTTGGACAGGGCCTGGCATACCTTGGACGTGCGCAGAGCCATAAAAATATACCTCAAGAGGACTGCGGCCTTCAGAAAGTCAGAATCACTTTTCGTCTCCTTCCAACCGCGATCCAAGGGTAAAAAGGTATCATCGTCGACGTTGTCAAGATGGATCAAGCTTTGCATCCTCGAATGCTACAAGGCCATGAACCTACCCCCGCCAGACGGCATCTTGGCACATTCCACCAGAAGCGCATCCACCTCGGCTGCTTTCTCCACTAACACACCCCTGGCAGAAATCTGCCGAGCGGCTACCTGGAAAACTCCCTCCACGTTTGCCAGACACTACAAGCTCGACAAGTTCCAGTTGGCTGAGGCGGCCTTTGGCCGCAGGGTTCTTCAACAAATAGTGCCCGACTCCACCTAGGCATCAGCAGGCCCCTCCCTGGTTGGGTCAGAGCTTTTGTAAATCCTAACATCAGGATGCTCGGCACCCTTCTCTGCTGGGAAATGGTACGTTAGTACTTACCTGAGAGACGTCCCTTTCCAGCAGAGAAGGTCCGGGCATCCTTCCCACCCTGTCTACCTGCAGACGCCTAAGGGTCAGGGTCGGGACAGACTGTTTCTCCTTCTTTCTCTCTCCTCTGAGCTTCAGGCCTCTGCCTTCTAGATGCCAAGTCTGGGCACCAATGCATTTCAAGGTTTACCAGTCGCTGGGCTGGTCACTGACTGAGGTCTCTGGGGGTCGCTCCGCCCATGGAGGCGGGGCCGGTCCCCCGGGCCTCTGTTTGAATTTCTTGTCCTGCCTCCAGGAGCCTTAGCAGGCGGAGCAACCCAACATCAGGATGCCCGGACCTTCTCTGCTGGAAAGGGACGTCTCTCAGGTAAGTACTAACGTACCAATTCGTCACAATTGGTACCTTTGTGATAGCACAGACATAACTGGCATAGAGGAGTTTGTAAGTGCATGCGATACATAAGTCTGTGATCTGAGGGCAAAGACACTCTGGAAGAAAGGAGATTGTCAGGGCTTGTTCTGGGGTCTTTCACACAGATGCAAGACACAAACACGCACACACACTTATCCTTGCCTTGTGTCTTCTCCTGTGTCTTTCTCACCTCTAGATGCCAAGGAACCCACCCCTCTCCCCGAGACGACCGAGAACGTGCTCTGGGGCCTGGGCCTGGCCATTGGCATTCTGGGCATCATCACGGGCACTGTCCTCTTCTTCAAGGCCATGAGGATGAATGACCGCAACAGTCACAACCGGGGTGGACTGTAAGTCCATCTCTTTCCATTTAATAGTTGAGCTGTGAGTCAGTTCCTTAAAGGGCTTTGCCATGGGGGGGAGGGCGGGCAGCATGGTAAGGTCAAAGGGGCATCACTGCCCCACCCCAGAAATGCTCAGATCTGAGGATGGGCATTTAAGTCACAGCTGAGTCTTGGACTCAGGATCGCCAAAGATGAGTTGAAACCTAAAAAGAGCCTCGGGGGGCTCTGGGCAATATCAGCTTTAAGTCACAGAGGGATCTGCAATGGATTGTGTCCCATTTTACCTGCATACGGACATGTCAAAACTCAGTCAATGGATAAACAATGCAGATATTCATATCCTCATCATGGGGAAGGAAGTGGTTCTCTTTGCTAACCAGACCCACTCATTCCTTTCCCAGATAATCAGCAAAGAAAGGGATGCTCTGTTGTTTTGGGAGGGCCTCATCTTGGAAGGACCTCCATCTTGCAAAGACCACCATCTTGCAAGGAGCTGTGCTTCTCTCACTTGTCTCCCAGCCTGGCTTCCTCAGCTGCAAGAACCTCGTATTCGCTCTGCTCTGTCTGCCCCATATCACCCCACTGGGGACCTAAACCAAAGAAACTGGATGAGAGAACTTGGCTTCTCCACCAGCATCCATCCATATGGCAACCAGCAACTGGTGTATTCCAACATCAGCCAGAAAGCTAAATGTATGAAAGGGCCTAGAGTTGTTGTTGTTGTTATTGCTGTTGTTGTTGTTGTGTGCCTTCAAGTCATTTCTAACTAAGATAGGCCTACTATCATGGTGTGTTCTTCGCATAATTTGTTCAGAGCTTCTTTTTCTTTTCTTTTTTCCTTTTTTCCTTTTTGCTTTCCTTTGAGGCTGAGAGAGTGTGATTTTCAAAGGTTTCCAAGCAGAGATTTAAACTCTGGCCTCCAACATGTAAACCACTGCATCACACCCACTCTCTCTCTAAGGACCTAGATGATTGTTACTAAAGACCCACTGAATCCATGGGATTTACCTCCACATAGACTATCGGTTCAGCAACTGAGTGAATGGCTCTACTCTAATTCAGAGTAATCAAGAGGTCCCAGCCACTGTTTCTGTTATTCAGGGGGTGCGTGAAGGTCTGAAAGACATCTTTATTCCCCCCCCTCATTAAAGGGGGTTTCAGTTCCATATACCCCCAATTTTTGTCTTGAGTACTCTTTCATATCCTCATGTGACACATTGGAGCTTTCAAGCCTTACAAGGGCTGGAAGCTCTTAGGTCTTTTTAGAATGGAAGACCCATGTTACCTGAATACTCTAAAAGGCACAATCAGATGACATGAGCAGTGTCCGTCCTGGTTAGGACTTGAATGGGAGACCACCAAAGAATCCTAGGTGCTGGAGGCAATATTTCAGAAGAAAAACTGGCAAAACCCCATCTGAGAGTTTTCCCGGCCTAAGAAAACTCTGTGAAATTTATGGGGTTACCATCTTCCAACTCTAGGATTTTAGAAGAGGGTTGGACTGGATGTCCCCTGGGGGTCCCTTCCAACTCTAGGATTCTATGTATAAACCAGCAAACAGGCATCTTGAAGACACACACTTGCACACACTGAAGAACCTGGGGCCTAAATACCTTTAAAGACACCAAATTCTAAGCTAAGCAGGGTATAGCCTGGTTAGTCCTTGGATGGGAGACTGCTAATGAATCCCAAATGCTGTAGGCTCTATTTGAGAGGAAGGAACAGCAAAAACCACATATGAGGGTCTTCCTAGCCTATGAAAATCCTATGAAATTGATGGGGTCACTATAAGTCAAGAGTCGGCTTGAAGGAGCTCTCTCTCACAGACTGAAGAATTTAGGATCATGGCTCAGGAAGGTTAATGCTTTCCTCCTCTTTGGCTGAAGGGAGAGAACTGTTGGATTCCCAGGTATGAGGGGCAGATTTTATGATTTGCACTCTGCTGTGATGGGGTGGCCCTACGTTCTTGGAAATGACATGAAGACACATAACTAGTTCATCAAGAAGAAGGGTTCGCCCAGCCTGCTTTGCCAAGAAACCCTAAAATCTCTCTGCATTGAGGAAAGTGCGCTTTTTGCTTCTATTAATGAATGTGTAAAATCCTAACTCTGCATTTCGTAAAGGTTGCCAAGCAGAGCTCAAATAAACAAAGCTTCAGTTCTGATGCTGCATAATTCATGTTGTTTTAAATTTGCTTGGCTGGTTTTATTGTATGCCACTCTAAGCGGAAAAGGGCGGCAAATAAATAAATAGTCACGTTATTAATTTCTAGGTTTCTTTTTTTTAAACTGCAACACAAAGGTAAAGAGTTGAGGAAATGGAGGGCTTTTGCCAAATATGTTGGACCCACAACGGTCACCTGGCTGATTATTGCTGTCAAATGCAAGTGTAGTTTCCACAAAGATTACTCCCAAGTGTTTATTTAATTTGAAGCAGGGAGTGAGATCCCAAATGGAAGATCAATCCTGATCAGAATCTGCTCCAGGTTCTAGGCAAGAATACTGTATACTGAATATGTTTTGAATTCCTAACAGAATAAGAACAATATATATATATATATATATATATATATATATATATATCACTAGACGCAACTCTTTCTCTTCCAAGAGTTGAAGAAACGTGGTGCTTTGCCAAACACATTTTTCTGCAACCCACTTTGCCTTTCATGTGACCTCTCTCTGAGTTTCAAGCAAAGCCTAAAACTATGGTGCAATCTGGGCTTTGGTAGAGTACAGGTTAACAGGTTTTCTTATTTGGCTTATATCTCTTCCCAGTCTGGGATCCTATGTATTCCAGCATGCAGAAGAAAGGGGCTGGACTGGATGGCCCTTGGGGATCCCTTCTATCTCTAGGATCCTATGTATTCCTAAATGGCAGAAGAAGGGAGACAGCCCTTGGGGATCCCTTCTATGGCTCCAAGCCTCTGCTTGAAAGAAAGAGGCTGAAGGAGATGGGGGGGGGGGGGATGATGGGAGTTACAGGATTATTACAACTGTCTCCTCTCCTCTCCTGCTGGGCTCTCTTGGAAGGAGGAGACCAAGGGCGCATCCAGACTGTAGAAATAATGCACTTTGACACCACTTTCCATGGTTACATCCTATGGCAATCCCTGGGGTTTGTAGTTTATAGTGGTCCCAGAACTCCCTGGCAGAGAAGGCTAAATACGTCTCGCAGAAACACATATCCCTAACCTCAATAGCATGGAGCCAAGGCCAGCTGAAGCCTTGTCAAACTATATTTGCAACAAACGAAGAGAAGGTTGTTGCAAAAGCCATCCTTTCTCTGCCTGGCAACCGATGACCAAAGCAGTCCCGGAGGCTATGATTGGCTCAGCTGCTCCCGTCTCCCGTCTAGGAAAGTCCCAGCTGGACAGCAACAGAGAGGAAGGGACTTGTATTTATAATATAAATTATATGTATAAATATAGTAAACAACTTTTATCAGGAGCAACCGCCAGGCCTGGAAAGTCCCAACTTACAGCTCAAACGTTCTTGGAGTTTAGCAAATTGGCCTGCATTTAGGTACAGTACTCTGCACTTACTCAGAGGCACGGAGGGGATTCCTGCGCTAGATTTAATGGACCTTGGAGTAACTTCCACGAAAGTACAAATCCCAGGATTCCCTAAGACGGAGGCATGGCAGTTCAAAGTAGTCTCAAACAGCCTCAGACTGGTTGCTGCTTTTCCATAAGTCAGCAAATGAGGAGGGATCGGGACCAAATCCTGCCTTATATTGGCCTCCCCCCCCCACCCCATTGCCATACATTAAGCCCTTTAAACCTAGAGTGCAATTTTGCCCTCTGCACATGCTCAGGGGCACCCTTCCCTCCAGCCAGGCAAAAGGTGGAAGTAATCAACACTCATGAAACAAAGAGGTTTAAGTGGAAGAGACTGAAAGGCTTCTATGGATGTGGAACTGAGGCTCTGCTGCTGTGTAACTTTCCTCCCTCTCTCTGGCTTTGCTTCGCGAACGAAGATTCAGGAAGGACTCATCCTGCACTTTGTACAAGCACGTTGGTGACTAAAAAGGCCAATTCGGGATAAACAGGTCCGGTTGCAGAAAGCACAGCAGAAAGTCTCTTTGGGTGATGTTTCCAGGTTGTGGTTCTTCCTGCGTAGTCGTTTCTCTTCGAGGCTCGTTCAGCGTGAGCTTTTGAAGATGGCTGCAGTGTCATGGATAGTGCGTCTCCATGCCTCCCGATGTGAGGCCAGGGAGGACCATTGTTGGTAATCTATCTGGCCAAGCCTGAGATGTTGTTTCAGGGAGTCCTTGTATCTCTTCTTTGGGGTGCCCCTCTTATGCTCTTGACCCATGGTGAATTCACCGTAGAATACTATTTTGGGGAGGCGATGGTCTTTCATCCTAAAAACGTGTCCTGCCCAGCGCAGCTGCGTCCTCAATAGCATGGCCTCAATGCTGGTGATCCCTGCTTGCTCAAGGACAGCAACATTCGTCACATAGTCAGTCCAGTGTATATTTAGAATTGTGTGTAAACAGCGCTGATGAAAGCGTTCAAGGAGTCGTAGGTGTTGGCTCTATGTTTCAGACCCATAGAGGAGAATGGACAGTACAATGGCTCTATACACTGATACCTTTCTTCTTCCTCTTTAGACAATGAAGTTCAAAAGGGAGAAGACCCTGAGAGCAGACCTCCCAAGAGACAAAAACATGATGAGGATCTTCTTGAAGAATTTGCTTTCAGGTACAAGACAATATCTGACTGTTTTATTCATTTACAAAAAGTCACACAGCAAATTTGGATACATCGCGACACGTTGAATAGTCTTGCAGCTAATTCACAGTGTACATGTGCAGATCTGGAGGCTATTGTGAAGCTCATTAAAAAACACTGTAACTCTGTGGTCTGAGGTGACACACCCTTTGAAAATATGCAAGTAAGTGGGGGAAGTTCTAATTGTCAAAAGGGCAGAAAAAGAAAAAAGTCTCTCAAAGAAATGAAGTATTGGAGAAAAAGAGCTATTCAAATATTAAACAGGACAAGAAAGACACTTGTTACACCTAGGAAGGGAGCTAAGAAAAAACATAAAAATAATAATGCAATTACATAGACAATTCAGACACTATACATATCATATTCTTAAACACACACCCACCTGCATTCTTCAAATCTCCCTGTTCATTTGGCCTTATGGTGTCCTTAAGTTTAGAGCTGCCTGCTGAAAAAGCATGGAAATTAATTAATTAATTAATTAATAATAACAATAATGCAATTACATAGACCTTTCAGACACTATACATGTTATATTCTTAAATGCCCATACTCACAAAAAGCCTTTCTTTGATTTTCAGCCCTCAAGGTCTTGTCCATAACTTCTGAAAGAGCTAGTAAAATAATAATAATAATAATAATAATAATAATAATAATAATAATAATAATAATAATAATAATAATGTTAACTAAACCTTTAAATGAAATATATGATAGTCTTCAAAAACACGCACCAGAATCATTTAATTTTCTTTTCACTTGGTTTCATGGTGTGCTTAAGTTTAGAGGCACCCATTGCAAGAACTGATGCACATTAGTAACTTCTTTATAATAACCTTAACCCTCTGCCTATAAAATATATAAATATAACTTACTGAAATCAGAATCATCACTGTCCACGTATTGAGCTGCCATTCCTAATAGGAAAGGAGGGGTGCAGTTTAGCATCAGGCACATCTTGGAGCCTCTGTAATTTTCCAAGGTTAACCCTAAAAGAAAACCTCTTTCCCTGTTTGTTTAGATGATGCCAAGGTGTTTGTTTCAAAATATATGTCTCAGAAGATTTAAGATAAATCTGAAAAGCATATGCAACATTTTTACCAACCGCAGTGCAAAGAAACAGTGTTGTGTCCCACTGGATGTACAAGGGTATGCTTGGGGCATGTCCTGGGGAAATGACACACTCTTATCTTCATGGTAACATGTTCTGACATGTTAGTACACATCCAGGGATCATGCGCAGTGTCATTTTGTAAAAAACAAAGAATGTGTGTTTGTGGTGAATTTGGCCCAACGGCAGGTTGTGTGTGTCTCTCATAAAACCATTGTTCCTTTGCAAAAAATGAAAACTCTTTGAATGCTTAATTTTAAAAGCATCCCTTAAATCAGAAAATAAATGAAAAGACATATAAATCTGCACAAAGTTAATAAAAGAACACATTTTATAAAACTTTTAACAAGAACAATATACACACAGAATGCAAAAACAACATTCAAGTGGAGGAAGAGGCAAAAAGGCCGAGACTGTGTTAAGAGACCCTGTTACAAATGGTCAACATTCTTGCACATCCTGTCTTACAAACAAAGACCAGACAAACACATACCGGACAAACCTCATTTTGTTTTGTTGTGTTTTCCTGGGGAAAACAGGGGGTCTCCTATGTCATTTCAAATGACAGGTCTATTCTTTTTGGAAATCTTATCTCCAAAACCAGATCTGACAACCCATGGCAAAAAGCATCTTTGGAGAATGAGGCAAAATTGCAATGTGCTTTTCAAAATGGCCTTTATTTCAAAACTTTTATTTCAAGACAATCAGTATATAGGAATTTATTCGTTGCAAATCATAGAAAGATGTCTTTGTTTAATTACAGTTTCTACATATTTTAATATTGGTTTGTCTGAAGGCTTCAATAATGCTTTTAAGACATCAATAACATGTTCAGATTTACTTAAAATCAAAACAGTATTTAATATAGAATCAATACCCTTTTTTGTCAAGATCATATGATTTAAACTGTAGGATACTACAATTATCATGTGTATTAAATTTTTAAAGCAGATTTTACAGCATATCTCTCTCACATATTTAGGAAGAATCTTTTTATCCCTTTTTAAACAGGAGTGGAATTCTAACGATTGATGTGCAGCAGATTTACAAGCAGAACAATTTTTTCCTAATTGTGCATCGACGAATTTTCTTATAACCACAAAAATGACGCTTCTAGAGATAGTTTTCATAGTCCACCATCTTTTGCTGGGCAGTATCGTTGCAGGTTCCAGGCTTTGCGTTCTGATGTCCTGCTCCACAGGTTCCTAAATATTAAAAAGAAAACACATTTAATTAGTTGTTCTATAGAACAAAACAACAGGTTTTAATTCAGGTAGGTTCACACACCTGTAGATCTTCTGCTAGCTGCTGCAAACTTATATTACAAGGCCCTTCGACATATTTTGCAACATCTTGACAAGTGTTTCTTCCAGGCTTCTGTAATTTAGAAAGCAATGGTTTCCATCATTGCAGCACCAATTTCAAAAACAGGTTTTGGATTTTACCTGCCTGGTAGCCTTCTCTGCGTCCAAAACAACATGCCGCCTTTGGAAATATTCCTCTGGTGCACAATTCTCTTTGTCAGCCATACTCAGGGGTGCTGGGAATGCCACGGACCCTTGGTAGTTTGGCCAGGATCTTAATCTTGCGGGTTTGATTCTCCGGCTTGTAGAAGGCGCTGCAAACCGCAGAGGGGTGCTCGGCGTCTCCATGTTGCCGGCGCAGAATGTATCTGGGCATGCATAAAATGGCCACTTCTCGATACGGGCTAGAGCTCTCTTCAGCCAGCCTTCTGGTTGGCTAGTGCGGACCACGTGGCTCTCCTGAGATCAAACCATTGGTCAGGGGGGACACATGACCTCAAGGGTGGGGGTGAATGGGAACCCCTGGGTCAGGGGAGGGGTCAAAGGCGGGCCTAAAGGGTCATAAATCATTCTTGGGGTGTGGTCAGGGGCGGGGCTAAAGGGTCATCAATCTTCTTGAGGGGAGGGTTCATGGGTGGGGTCACAGGGTCATCAATCATTCCAGGGGGTGTGGTCAAGGGCGGGGCCAAATGATCATCAATCATTCTAGGGGGTGTGGTCAGAGGCGGGGCCAAAGGGTCATAAATCATTCAAGGGGGCGGGGCTTAAGGGTCATCAATCATTTTTTGACAGGAGCTACCCCTATACAGTGCGTCCTTGCCTTACGCGGGGGATCCGTTCCAGATCCCTCCGCGTAAGGCGAATTCCGCCTATGCTCGAGCCCAATTGGAAACAATGGGGCTCGTGCACGGCGGCGGGGCGGCGCGGGTGTGTGTGGGGCGCAACGGGCGCGTGCGCCCATTCAATTGAATGGGACGCGCCGCCCCTTCCGCCCCACGCGCGCGCCACAGCTTGAGCACATATGCTCAAGGCTGCATATGGTGCGCCCGCGTATGGCGCGGGCGCACTGTATACTACTGATGTTAATCTGGTGCATTTGGGGGTATTTAGGCCAATATTATCATCATCAAGGAATCTCAGAGGAGGTCTTGCAAGTTTCTTCCTCTGAAACAGAGCTTTCAGCACTGCGGGTTAGTTGGAGGTCTCCCCTCCAAGGACTAACCAGGGCTGGCCCCACTTAGCTACCAAAATTAGACAGGATCTGGTGCCTTTGGGCCCCTTATCACATGTGGACTGGAACTCAAATCCAGACTCAATTCAAATTAAAGGGGAAGCAGAGTCATTTTGAATCCAAGAAAATTCACATGATGAATTATCTCATGTGAAGAACAAAATTGTGGTGATTTCTGAGTGAAAGTGGAGTGAGTGAACTTTGAATTACCACACCAGTACATACCATGCGGATTCAATGATTCATACTGGCACCTTTGCGCATTCACAGTGGGGCTCTGAACGCATCATGAACCTTTGTCCTTCTTTTGGTTGGGCACTTCCTTTGGACAGAGTCCAGTTCCTCAGGAGGGTTATATGTTGCAAAAATTGATAAAGACTTTCTAGTAATTCATTGTCAGTTACTTCAGAATGTCTGTTCTTAACATCTTGAATGTAAAGTATCTGAATGTCTTTTTTGAATTGTGGTGCCCAATTCAAGCCTCTGCTTGAAAAAAAGAGGCTGAAGGAGATGGGAGGAGGACGAGGAGAAATAAGAACAGAACTGCATACAGTATTAGAAATCACTAGACACATGTTACAACTCTAGGATCCTATGTATTCCTGCATGGCAGAAGGGGCTTGGACTAGATAGTCCTTGAGGGTCCCTTCCAACTAGGATTCTATGTATTCCTGCGGGACAGAAGAAAGGGGACAGCCCATGGGTATCACTTCTATGGCTCCAAGCCTCTGCTTGAAAGAAAGAGGCTGGAGGAGATGAGAGGAGGAGGAGGAAGAGGAGGAGGAGGATGGGAGTTGCAGAATTATTACAAATTCCTTCCCCTCTTTTCTCTTGCAGGGTGTCTCTTGGGAGGAGAAAACCAAGGATACATCTAGACTATAGAAGTAATGCACTTTGACACCACTTTCCATGGTTACATCTTACGGAAATCCCTGGGATTTGTAGTTTATGGTGGTCCCAGAAATCCCTGGCAGAGAAGGCTAAATATATCTTACAGAACTACATATCCCTAAACTCAATAGCATGGAGCCAAGACCAGCTGAAGCAGCGTCAAACTGTATTAAATTCTGCAGTGTAGATGCAGCACTAAGAGAAGGTTGTTGCAAAAGCAATCCTTTTTCTGCTTGGCAATTGATGACCAAAGCAGTCCCAGAGGCTCTATTTTCAGTCTAGGAAAGTCTCAGCTGGACAGCAACAGAAAGGAAGGGACTTATATGAATTATATGTATAAATACAGTAAACAACTTTTATCAGGAGCAACCATCAGGTCTACAAAGTTCCAACTTACAGCTCAAATCTTGGTATTTAGCAAATTGGCTTGCATTTGGGTACTCTGCACTTACTCAGAGACATGGAAGGGATTCCTGCGCTAGATGTAATGGCCCTTGGAGTCACTTCCACCAAACTACAAATCCCAGGATTCCCTAGGACGGAGGTATGGCAGTTCAAAGCAGTCTCAAACAGCCTCAGACTGGTTGCTGCTTTTGCATAAGTCTGCAAATGAGGAGGGATCGTGATCAAATCCTGCCTGGCATTGGTCTCTTTTTCCCATTGCCATACACTAATCCTTTTAAACCAGGAGTTTATCAGACTCAAGTTTTGGACCCTGCAATTGCGCTAAGAAAGTGTAAAGAATGTTGCGAAATGACTGTTTTGCGCGATGTCTTACCACATTGCTTGCTTTTCCGTCATTCCCCCGTAACGTTATGTTAGCGCTACAATTGCTCGAAAGTTGCAATTTGCGTGATGCGAAACCATGCATAGCGGAACTGTCTACTACACCAGCACCTTCCGTTTCTGTTGAGCATTTCGCATCAAAATCCTTGCGCATGCCCTTTGGAGGCTTTGGTGGCATCATGACCTTTGTGCTTCTGGGGGAGTGAGGGGGCCCCTCCCCATCTTTAGGGTCCTATTTAGCGGGAGGGGAGGGAGGGAAGGAAAGATTCGAAGGAAAAAGGGGAATCTGGATGCAAAGGATGACAGACTGCAAAAGGGGAAATCAGGGTGGCTTTTGGTGGGGGGGAGTGGAGAAAGTGATGGAGGAGGAGGAGGAGGAGGAGGAGGAGGAGGAGGGAGCCGTGGGAAGAAGGGAGCCACGGAGGGCATCCTATAATGGAGCAGGAGGAGGAGGATGAAGGAGCCAGGGCAGCTCAGAGGGAGGTGAGGGTTGGAAGGAAGGAAGAGGAGGAGGAGGATTGGCCAGGGAAATAGGGCTGTGGAGGGAAGCTGGAGATATAGGGAAAAGGATGCAACAGGAGCAGCCTCTTTTGACAATTTATGCACATGATTTTTGGGGTGCTTGCTTTCTTGTTGCTCCTGGAACTTAAGCGCCATTATTATTATTATTGTTGTTGTTGTTGTTATTGTAGTTTGTGTTATATGCAGGTGCAACAGTCAGAATTCCTGCACTGCATTTCCATTTTATTCCCAACTGATTCCATGGGTCAGTTGGAACTGACAGGTCACTCTGTCTCAGCCTCAGTGGAAGGCAATGGCAAAGTGTAAGCAGGAGGAAAGGGGGCAGTTCAGGTCAGGTCAAAGGCAGGGCATGAACAGAGCTCCCATCAGGCACTTTCCTACCTTTTTAAATAAACTATTTTTGGCAAAATGAGCGCATGTTTTGTTGTGTTTTTTCCTGATATATATATATATATATATATATATATATATATATGTTTGCCCTTTGCAACAGTATCCCTTTGCTGGAAGTCAGCTAATGAAAGGGAAAGGGAACAATGAAAGGGCACGTTTTTCCCTTGGAGAATCCATGCTAAAATGCGAATGTAACAATCGAATGTTAGTTTGTTGCTGTTGTCAATTAGGCAATTGGCAAAACGATACATACTTTTGCAAGGAATGCAGGGATAGCTCTGAAGTGCTTTTAAAGTCATAAAAGAATGCATGACAATCGCATCCTTTTCTGGCATTTACGAGGTGATGAATTTATTATTATTATTATTATTATTATTATTATTATTATTATTATTACATGTGCAAGAGGCATTCTGGGGTGGCAAGGAGTGGGGGATACAGGATGCATTAACTTGCATTTTGGGGTTGAAAATGGGGCCAAGGGCAGATCATAAGAGGTGTGTTTGACAAAATGAGCACGCTTTGGGGCATTTTGTGCCTGGCTCTTTAACAAAAAGGAGGGGGGAAGGGTTAGGGTTAGAAGAGGCTGGACTGGATGGCCCTTTGGGGTCCCTTCCATTTCTAGGGTCCTATGTATTCCTTCAGAGAAGAAGAAGGGGCTGGACTGGATGACCCTTTGGGGTATCTCCCATCTCTGAAATCCTATGTATTCCCTCAGGACAGAAGAAGGGGCTGCCCTTGCATAGATTAGATTAGATGTACCTATAGGTACAGACCCCACTCCCCTCACATATACATATACATATACATAAACATATACATATAGAACACACACACACACATAAATATTCACACACACACACACACACACACACCTCTTTATAAATACAGGCAGACAAGATTGATATACACATATATGCCAGAGACACATACCAATAAATATCTCTGCATATTCACAGTATCCACAACAGCTGATAACACGCATGCATCTTTATATTCACATTTATTCCTCCGGGACAGAAGAAGGGGGTGGACTGGATGCCCCTTTAGGGTCCCCTTGATTTCTCGTGTCCTATTTCACACATCAAGGCAAAACACACACACAAACGCATATATATCTCTGCACATATTCACGCAGAACACACATTTATACACACACACACAAAAGGAGTGCAGAGGAATGGGGCTGGAATGGATAACCCCTAGGGGACCCTTAAATTTCTAGCCTCCTAGGTGTTCACTCAGGGCAGAGCAACCCCCCTCCCCCCTCCCCTGGAGTTGTCCTGAACAGGAAGGCCACCGGAAGCGAATGGAGTGAAAAAGCAGCCCAGCATCATGGGAACTTTGCAATCAGTAACTTTTGCATTGCGTTGCATTGCTGCCTACCACACCAAACCATTTCGCAATGCATTCGCAAGGATAACGGGAGACAAAGGCCTGACTTCCCTTTTTTCACGTAGTACCCAAAAAGGAGAGGAATGACGCTAAAACTATGGGAGCATTGCGCAACGGGCTCCCATAGAAATGAATGGCGCCTGGAAGAACATCGCACTTTCACGTTATTGCACAACGTTGGTGACGCTAACATTGCACGATAGGCAGGGGAAATCGCCGAAAACTCACGTCTGATAAACTCCCTAGAGTGCCATTTTGCACTCTGCACATGCTGAAGGGCACCCTACCGTTCCTCCAGCCAGCCAAAAGGTGGAAATAATCAACAATCATGAAACAAAGAGGGTTCAGTGGAAGAGAATGAAAGGCTTCTTTGGACGTGGGACTGAGGCTTTGCAGAGTTAGAAGTTCTAGTTGCAAATATAGGCCACCCTTTTGGAAAGGGATCTTTCTGCAGCCCCTTGGAGACGAAAGATGGAGAAGGGAGTGGTAGCATGTGCTTTTGTACACTTAATTCCTCCAATCTTGAAGCCCCTTTGAGACTTATTTTGCAAAAGAAGTTGCAGCATGCACTTTTGTAGACTTTTAATTCTTCAGATGCCAGTAATCCCAGCCTGCAGAGGGAGCTGGCAGCCCCTTTGAGACTTACTTTGCAAATTAAGTTGTGACAAAATGCCTTCCTAGACTTAATTCCTCAGATACAAGGAATATCCGTGTGCCAAGGGATCAAGCAGCCCCTTTGATGTCGCAAGACCCCTTAGCAATCTGATATTCTGGATGAACACAGTGATGGCTGTGAAGTATCCCACCCTTGACATAGGTGGGCATAGGCCAGGTAGCCATAGTTGGAAGCCCCTTGGCCACCAAAGGGCCCAGAAGGGGTCACTCCTTGGCCCTCTCTCCTTCCTCCCTCTTCTCCATCATCCCTGCCAGGGAAGCTATGGCTACCTGGCCTAGGTCCACCTAAATCAAGGGTGGCATATTTCAGAGGTCATCCAGACTATCAGAATGCGCAAGGGGATTTAATTTCGCTTCCGACGCTTGGACCAAGCTGCAAAACTCAGCACTGCATGCCTTCAGGGGAAACCAAAGAGAGGAATGAGCCTGGTGCAAGCAGCTGAGGTCAGCCAAGAGGAAGCCAGGCTTCCTCCTAAATCAAGGTTGCTTCAGTTTCTAATCTGGAAAAATTGACATGGTTGCATTGGGCCTGGCAGGGCTGGATACAAAGGATGGGTCTGGGTGCAAATTTGGGTACTTCCATGTTGCCTCTTGACTGATGGACACCAGGAAATGTAGGGGTCTGAAGGAAGATCAGAAAAGAGTTCAGGAAAAAAACCCTTCACCCTCCTATTACCCCTCAAAGGGTTTTTCTCTTCTTCTGGGGTTAGATAATGTATTGTACATGTATCATGTATTGTATATTGGTGTTGTTTTAAATATATAAGTCACTTTGATTGCCTTGCAGCAGAAAAGTGGGATACAAATTATTTATTTATTTATTTATTTATTTATATTCCGGAAGAGGGAAATCTCATGAAATGCTGGGCCACACTGCAGAAACAATGTAGTTTGGCACTGCTTTAACAGTCATGGCTCCATGGTATGGGATCCTGGGATTTGTAGTTTGCTGTGGCACCAGTACTCAACTCCAGCAGAAATGGCTAAATGTCCCAGAGAACTATAAATCCCAGAATCTCATAGCCTCGAGCCACAACATTTAAAGCAAATTGCATCAATTCTGCAGTGGACATTGACAGACCAAGAGGTGGTTATTGCAAAAGCCATCCTTGTTTTGCCTGGCAACTGATGACCAAGACAGTCCCCAAGCCTCTGATTGGCTCATTTCAAAAGTCTAAAGGATAAAGTCCCAAAAAGTGCTGAGTTTCTCAAACACAGCTCAAAAGCTGAAGAATGGGTCAAGGAGGGCTTGGAAAGTGACCACAGAAAGCTTGTGTGGTCTCCCTTCCAAGGACTAGCCAGAGCCAACCCTGCTTAGCTTCCCAGATCAGATTGAATCTGTTGCCTTTTAAGGGTATTTAGGCCATTAATACCATCATCAAAGATACTCAGAGGTGGTTTTGCTTCCAGCAGCCAGGATTCCTTGGTGGTCTCCCCTCCAAGGACCAACCAGGGTTGACCCTGTTTAACTTCTCAGGTCAGATGAGATCTGGTTTCTTAGGCTCTTTAGACCATTATTATCATCTTCAAGGAATCTCAGAAGAGGTTTTGCCAGTTCCTTCCTCTGTAATAGAGCCTCCAGTACCTGGGATTTCCTGGCAGTCTCCCACCCAACGACTCACCAGGGCAGGCCCAGCTTAGCTTCCAAGATAAGCTTTGGGATATTTAGGCCTGCACTAAAAAGAGTTTTCTTGGGCAAGGAATCCTCAGAGGTGGTTTTGCCAATTCCTTCCTCTAGACTCCAACACCTGAGGATTCATCAGCAGTCTCCCCTCCAAAGCAGGGCTGACCCTGCTTGCTTCCAAGATCAGGGGGAATGTGGGGCCTTTGAGGTATTTAGGCCATTATTATTATCATCAAGGAATTCTCAGAAATCTTTCCCCTGAATTAGAGCCCCCAGCACCTGCTCTAATGGTCACTGCTCCATGCTACGGCATCCTAGGATTTGTAGTTTGGCGGGGGGGGGGGCACCAGACCATGGAGTTAAAGTGGTATCTGACAGGGAAGGCTAAGCCTCTCACAAAACTACAATAATTCTATAGCAAGGAGCCATGGAGGGTTAAAGCAACGTCAAACTGCGTAATTTTGGGATTTGTAGTTTGATGAGTATTTCCAGTGCTCTGGTTTCTGCCCCAAACCACAAATTCCAGGGTTCTATGGGGTTAAAGTGGTGTCAAACTGCTTTATTTCTGCAATGCAGCAATCAAGTGGCAAAGTCGGAGTCACTACTGCCAACACCAAACAAAAGGGAGCTGAGTTCGAAAGAGCACCAACAGCAGGGCGATCATCATTGGTCTGCTGAAGCCTCCCTGACTTCTTTGTGTTCATTGGTACCAAAGGCTGCATCCGCACTGCAGAAATAATGCATTCGACCCCGTTTTTAATTTCCATATCTCCATGCTACAAAATCCTAGGATGTGTAGTGTGCTGTGGCACCAGAGCTTTCTGAGAGAGAAGACTAGATAGCTCATAAAACTACACATCCCAGGAATTCTTAGCATGGAGCCATGGCAGTAAAAGCAGTATCAAACTTGGATTGATTCTGCAGTGTGGATGAAGCCTGAGCAAAGCTTCTTGCTTTGTAGTTCTAAGAGATGAAGCTGCATCTCTGCAAAATCAGGGAACTTTAGATTTGAAAGGGATGTCTAGTCCAACCCCTGGGCATTATGCTCAATGCCATGGTAATTTCAAAGTTTTAAAAGCATGAAGTTGAAAGTTTAGTGGTTTGAGCATTGGACGACGACTCTAGAGACCTGGGTTTGAATTCCCACTTGGCCATGGAAGCCCACTGGGTGACCTTGGGCAAGTCACACACTCTCAGCCTCAGAGGAAATTTGCCAAGAAAACCTCACAATAGAATTGCCTTAGAGTCGCCAAAGTCAGGCAACACAACAACAACAACAATAACAACAACTGGGAAGAGAGAGGGCATCAATTTATTGATATGACAGAAATCGTATCAAGGCTTTGATCACAGAAAGAGGATTCTTATCATCAATAGCAATCAATATCACTTGATCCTAAACACCAAGGGACAGCCGAAACCCTTCTCTTGCAAGCAGAAAAGAAGCAAAAGGAAGGCAAGCAAAGGCTGCAAGTGTCCAGAGGAGGAAGAAGGAGGCTGGTGGTCTGTGAGGCTCTCCCTCAAGCTCCCTCCAAAGTCTGCATCATCCGTGGTGCAGGGCAGCTGTCTGCAGGAAGGATGGATAGTGGTTTCTCTGCAATGCAAAATGGCAGCGGAGTCTAATCCATGAGCCCAACTGGAAGCAGAGAAAGAAAACCATGAGTGAGAAAGAGCCTGGAGAAAGAAAAATGAGTGACATCTACCATTTCCCAGCAGGAGCAGCAGTTGCATCCATTTGCTACCAGTGATGCTCATTGGCCCAATTTCTTACCCATCTAAGTTGTTCCCTCTCAGTTTAAAGCCCCCTCCCAGAAATCAGGGGTCTTGTGAACCCAGGAGGACCGGTCCATGAATTTGAGGAAGGGGATCAAAGCACACCAACGTATGCAACATAATAAATGTGTCCGACTTCCAGGCACCACTGGACTCTTTCATCTTACCCTTTTACAACTCCTTGGGATCCATTTTGAGGAAAGCATGGGGCAGGGCAGGTGGGTGATGGGTGGTTTAGGAGTGGAAGAAAGTATAGCAAATGTTACCTGTGGTCTGGGGCACAGCATGGCCTGTTGGGGAAGAGAGAAAAGGATAAAGGTTTGTTCGCCTTTAAAGGGTCCCTGGAAACGCAGGCCACCCACCACCCACCCTCCAAAATGGCCCCTCAAATGGCTCTGTAGATCACCATACATCTCTTCCATTATGGAAGGAGGGAGCTTTAATTGTGACCAAAGGGGACGTCTTCCCACTTTCTCTCAAGAGTAGGGTTGCCATAATTCTTTCCCACAAAACCAGGACAAAAGTATACATGCTTGGGAGGATTATTCACACACACACTCACACACACAAAACGCACACACACCACCTCACATTTTGACATTTAACATTGTTTTACTGCATATTTTCAGAACCTTCCATCTGGGATTTCCCCAGTTTTCTGGGACAAATGGCAAACCTATTCAAGGGTGGGGATCCTGCATTCATTCTCCAAATTCCCCACCTACCTGCATCCAATCCAGTCCAGTGCTGCCCAGTGCCCAGTACTTGGATGGGAAACGTCCCTTGCAAACCCAGAGGCCAACCTGCGTTCTTTTCCCCACTCCCCACCCACATTTCCATGCATCCTCCTAGGCACACACCCCAGTATAATTGTGGGGGATACTTAGAAGTGGCACCCATTTAGGCTCTGCCTAGCTGAGTCTATGGTGATGAGTTTTTCAGTCCTCAGGACTGGGGGGAAAAGTGGAGGACGGGGGCTGGAGGCAATACTCAAGCAGGCGTTATCATTGCTTCACCATGCAAAGAGAAAGTGGGGGTTTTGGGGTCACTACAAATGCAATTCTAGTGCAGTGCTCAGCCATAAAGGCAAGAGGGATGAATAACATGATCCAAATTCAGACAGCACACAAAACTCCATTATGATAGGTAGAGAGATAGCTAGATGGCTCAATAGATAGATGATAGGACTCTCAAAGTTGAGATGGAGATGGATCTGTTCCTTCTGAGTTCCCAGCCAGCAGATAAAACTGCATTGTTTCACAGTTTGAAACTCAGGGGAATCTACTCTAGCCTTCATCCCTTGCGCATTGTCCAAGAGGTCCTGGCTGGCTGAGAGATGAGAGATAAATATAATAGGTAGGTAGGTAGGTAGGTAGGTAGGTAGGTAGGTAGGTAGAATCCTAAAGTGTAGATTGAGTACCTGTGGGCTGTCAGACACCATTCGACTGCAAGTCCCATCAGAGCTAGGCAGTGCTAGACTCAGTTCAACTGACTCAAACTTATGTCCGACTCAAGTTGCTTCAATGACTTGACTTGGACTAGAGTTGGCCAAAATGACACCCTGACTCGACTTGTCTTGAGACTTGTATATTTTTAGGGACTGCCTTGCTGGTGCCATTCACTCCAAGCAGCAGGCAAGACCCTCCCTCAAAGTGTGGGACGCATTTCTTGGAAGGGACAGCAAATGCGTTGGGCAATGGGCTTGCTGAACATACCTCAACTCCCATCTCAAGCTCATTGCCTCACATGTTTGCTGTTCCTCTCTAGGAACTGTGGCCTAAGTTACAAATTGGCTCTCAGACTTGAGACTTGACTTTAAAGTATCTTATAAGGACTTAAGAGACTCGTCTTGAGACTTGAAGGTAGAGACTTGAGACTTCACTTGAGACCTGGACTAAAAGACTTGAATATATCACTGCAAGGAACATTGGGAGTTGCAATCCATCAGTTCCTGAAGGTTTCCAGGTTCCCCATTCCTGGGTGAGAAGGTACGCTGCCATATTCTTCTCTACTGGGACCAGTTTAGACCAAATTCTGCTAGCGTCTGGGACAAAGCTGGGACTGGGAGTGCAGATCTTCTGGCTGGTCCCTGTTCCACATTACAAACACACACAGAGGGAGACTTTCCTCTCACCTTTCTTGTTCCTCAGGTAGAAAGAGAGCCCAGCGGCCACAAAGACCACCCCCAAAATGATGCCCACGATCCCCGTCCACATCTTGCTTCGCGCAGAGTCCGACTGGGGTTCTGCAGAAGGAAACAAAGGGAGAAATGAAGAAAGAGAAAGTGGGGTTTCTGGGGTCAGTCCAGAAAGATGGGAGGGCACCTTGAACCCCTCAAAGTCTTTCACCCACAGCTTCCCAGTCTCCATGATAGAAGATGGGGAAGCAGGTTGAGGGTGTGGTTCAGATGGATGGAAGATGTCTCAAGATTCTGAAACCCAAAATCCTCTGAGGGCTTTGGAGGTTTGGGCACTTTGAGAAGAGAAGACAGACAGGTGACATGATTGAGGAAATAATAATAACTTTTATTTATATCCTCCTCTCCGTACGGATCCCTGTGGAAATGGAGGCAGGTTGTTTTCTGCTGCTCCAGAGACCAGGAACCAGTGGACTCCAATTACAAGACAAGGGATTCCACCTAAATATTAGGAAGAACTTCTTGACCGTAAGAGCTTTTCAGCAACGGAATACGGACATCCTGTGAGGGTCATTGACACTCCGTCTTTGGAGGTCTTTAAAAAGGTCAGATCAGCATCTCTCAGGAGTCCTTCTGTTGTCCATATTCCTGCATGACATGGGGTTGGACTAGCTGGCCATTGGGACCCTTCCAGCCAGGATGACCAAATGTCTTCCCTTTCCAAAATGTGTCTTACATTTTTAGCTTTCTGTCCAGGAGGAATTCCAAAATGTCCTTCATTTTGACCATGACTAAGGAGCATTAATTCATCTGTATATGAGTGTTTTTAGCCTTTTATTTGGTAATGTCCTACCTTTTAACTGCATGTCCTACATTTTGTGATGCCTTGTCCTTCTTTGCAGTTTTAACATCTGGTCACACTGCTGCCAGCTGTATAATTCTAGATGGGAGACACATGGCTGAACGAGACTATGTGTGAAAGGGATCTGGGAGTCCAAGTAGACCACAAGCTGAACATGAGTGAACAGTGTGATGCAGCAGCTAAAAAGGCCAATGCAATTTTAGGCTGCATCAGTAAGAGTATCGTATCTAGATCAAGAGAAGTAATAGTGCCACTCTATTCTGCTTTAGTCAGGTCCCACCTGGAATATTGTGTCCAGTTCTGGGCGCCACAATTCAAAAAGGATGTTGAAAAACTGGGACGTGTCCAAAGGAGGGCAAGTAAAATGGTGAAGGGTCTAGAAACCATGCCCTATGAGGAACGACTTAAGGAGCTGGGGATGTTTAGCCTGGAGAAGAGAAGGTTAAGAGGTGATATGATAGCCCTGTTTAAATACTTGAAGGGATGCCATACTGAGGCGGGAGCTGACTTGTTTTCACTTGCTCCAGAGACTAGGACCCGGAGCAATGGATGCAAGCTACAAGAAAAGAGATTCCACCTCAACATTAGGAAGAACTTCCTGACAGTAAGGGCTGTTCAACAGTGGAACAAACTCCTTCCTCGGAGTGTAGTGGAGTCTCCTTCCTTGGAGGTCTTTAAACAGAGGCTAGATGGCCATCTGTTGGAGATGATTTGATTTGGATTCCTGCATGGCAGGAGGTTGGACTGAATGGCCCTTGCAGTCTCTTCCAACTCTATTATTCTATGATTCTATGATAACTATCTTTAAAGATCAGAAGGGATGTCATGAAGTGGAGTGAGCTGCTCTTCCAGAGAATAGAATGTGAACCAATGGATTTAAATAATAAGAAAAAGAGATTCCACGTAAATGTTAGGAATAATTTCTTTACTGTAAGCTCTTCTGGAATATGGACTCCCTTGAAAGGTGTGGATTCAGGATGACTGGATGTCCTAACTGCAAAGGAGGAAAAGGCCCCACAAATTCAAGGAAAAGCTAGGCCATTCCCAAACAAAAGCTCAAAACACTCATAGAAATATAAATTAATGTTTCTTAGTCATGGTGAAAAGGGAGGACATTTGGAATTCTTCCTGGAGAGAAGGCTAGAATGTACAACAGGTCCTGGAAAAGGAGGGTGTCTGGTTGCCCTGAATGGAGGACATTTTGGGATTTGTCCTGAATGTAGAATATGTCCTGGAAAAGTAGGATATCCAATCATCTTGCGTGGACTCTCCATCTTTGGAGGCCTTTAAACAGAAGCTGAATGGTCATGTTTGGGGAACTGGGTATTCCTGTAGAGATGGGGGTTGGACTAGCACTCATATGTTTGCCATGTGGTCCCTGCTGCCCTTTCCTTTCCCAGTCTCCAAAGAAACAATGCTAGTTCCTCACCCCACTGGACAGAGGCAGGGCTGGTGAAACTGGCATGCTCCACCTGGCAGGTATACACGTCCCCCCGTTCCGGCTTCGTCTCCAGCATCACATGCATCCCGTAGGTCCAGTCCCCATTATCGATCATGGATGCAGTCATCCCTTTGTTTTCCTTCCCGTTCCGGAGCCACGTGATGTTGATCTTCGAGGGGAAAAAGCTGTCCACGGAGCAAATCAGCATCATGTTGCTGGAAGAGGAGTCGTAGTCCGTGGGAGTAATCTTTATCTTTGGTTGAACTGGAGAGAAAGGCAGAGAAAGTGGGGAAAGAAGCAATGGGTGAGGATGGGAGAGGAAGAGAAATGGGCTCTCAGTCCATGGGCTCCAAGTTTCTGGGCACCTTGGAAGAGAGGGAGAAAAGTGAGTTCCCCTCCAAAAAAGGGGGGCAAGGTGGTCTGTATCCCCCTCTCCAAAACTATCAGGCAATCATCCCAGGATGATGGGCTTAAAAGTGTACTAAATATATTCCAATTGAATTTCTGCAATCCACACTGACACTCAATTATAACGTTAACCAACATGTGACAATAAATACAGAAAAGAAAACAATGGCTAACAGATAGGAAATGATCAATATCCATCCCCATCCACAAAAAGGGAGACACAAGAGACTGCAGCAACTATAGGACCATAGCACCGATCTCCCATACAAATCAAATCATGCTCAGAATTGTGCAACATAGATGCTAACCATCCATGGAGAGATAAATCCTATTGATCCTGTTCTGTTGGAATATATTTGCATTCTCCTGTCCCTTCTTAGTTAGATAGGGACTTCTCCCTCTCTTTCTCATTCTGTCTAAACATGTGGCACCTGTCACTTGGTTTAAGTGTCTCTCTCCAAACATTCCAAACTGCTTCTCAGTGACAGTTGCAGTCACAGTCTCTTCTCTGCTGTAGCAGTAGGATTTTTCTCTTCTTCTTGCTGATAGGATTTAGTTTGTTATGTATTTATTTATTAAAACAATTATTATTTGTTTGTTTTTTAAACTACAAACAAGTGAGTCTGTGGGGGAAATTCAAATTTGCTAAGGCTTCAGCCTTTGTGAAGAAAACAAAAATATCAACATATCAAAAAATATCAAACCCAAGCCTATTAGGGTCTAGCTTTTACTGTAAATTAGCAGAGCAGCAGAAAGTGGTCTTTGTTTAACAATGCTTCTCTAAGAACTGAGCCTGACACAAGTAGCTTGAAGTTTAAAAAAGAAAACTTTACTAATGGCTTAAATCTACATATGCATAGAAGCTACATCCTAACCTATCTAATAAATAGTCCAGGTAAAAGAAGAAGTCTTTGGCGTTTATCAGACAGGGTCTCTGCCACACGGAACTGGGGCTTTTGCGTATTGGGCGATTTGAATTCGCATGCTAACGCAAATGTACTTTCATACCTGGCATCGTTGGATGTGCGCCCCTTCCGCGGGGCTTCTGAACTGAGTGCGTACTGGCTCCTCTTTTTGGCGCGTGTTGGCAAGTGCACTTAATAAGTGGATTGGCAATATCCGCATTGGGGCTCTGTTCAATCTCAGTGCGATTGGGTCTGGTGTGAATTCCCAGTCCTGAACTCCGTCGCAAGACCCCCAGATTCCAATTCTCCCATGATGCCCTGTTGCAATTTGCCCCACTTTTCCTTCCGGTGGGTCTTTCCTCTTGCCGGTTCCAGGGAAGCCGGGGGAGGAGCGCTCTTGGCGCAGAGGAAAGGTAACCTTGCGGTCCTTCCAGGGGTTTTTCTGCAAAGTGGGGTTTAAATTTACCTGCTTGTGATGGGGGTGTGTGGGGTTTCCTCCAATGTTCTTTCTGCACCTCTCCTTCAGTGTGCAACCCATCCCATCATCTCCTGCTTTCTCCCTGGGGCCCATCTGCACCTCTCCTTCTGCCTGCCACTGATCCCATCATACCCTGCCTTCTTCCTTGGGCCCATCTGAACCTCTCCTTCTGCCTGCCACCGATCCCATCATCCACTGCCTTCTCCCAGGGGGGGCCATCTGCACCTCTCCTTCTGCCTGCCACCAATCCCATCATCCACTACCTTCCCCCAGGGTGCCATCTGAACCTCTCCTTCTACCTGCCACCGATCCCATCATCCACTGCCTTCTCCCAGGGGCCCATCTGAACCTCTCCTTCTGCCTGCCACAAATCCCATCATCCACTGCCTTCCCCCAGGGGCCCATCTGAACCTCCCCTTCTGCCTGCCACCGATCCCATCATCCACTGCCTTCTCCTAGGCCCCGTATCTGCCCCCATTATTTGACCTGTAACCCATCCCATCTTCCTCTGCCTTCTCCCTGGGGCCCTTCTGCACCTCTCCTTCTGCCTGCCACCGACCCCATCATCCACTGCCTTCTCCTAGGCCCCCTATCTGCCCCCGTAATTTGACCTACAACCTTCCCAGAGAAAACCCTTGGACAAGTCACACTCTCTCAGCCTCATAGGATGGAAATGGTGAACCCCATGTGAACAATCCTCCCATAGCTAGCATGTGCATATATATGATCGCTCATAGCTATAGTTATCTACCCGTCTGTAGACCTTCCTGTACATGTATGAGTGTGTCTGGGTATGATATCAAGTAATATTTCTTTGTTTGCATTTATTTTCAGATCCTGCAGCATGCTGGGGATGACATTTCTGGACATGACAGCATCTGAAGTTGGGACCCCCGCTTTTTGCTGGTCTTGCTTGCGGGAATATCTTGCTCGGTCTATCATCAGTGTGTTCATTCAGCCAGGTATCCTCCATCCTATATCTGTGCTTTTCGTTTTTCCGCCCTAAGTGCAGTACCTTACATTTTGCTTGGCAAAAAACCACCATCAGCAATTAAACAAAACGAAGTGAGCTAACTAGTAAATAAGATCAACAATCTGAGATATGCAGATGACTCCATAATACTAGCAGAAAACCTCAAAGACCTGGAACAACTACTAAGGAAGATCAAGGAAGAAAGTGCAAAGACAGGCTTAATGCTGAACATAAAGAAAACAAAAACAGTGACTACAATGGAAAGGAGAAGCCAGGCAGAGTCAGACACGCGTTCTAGACTTTAGGAATGCCGATTTTAGTAAACTTAAAGAAATACTGGGTGTGATCCCATGGTCAACAATACTAAAAGAAAAGGGAGCTCAAGATAGATGGGAGTTTCTCAAAAGGGAGATTCTGAAGACACAATTTCAAACAGTTCCAATGAGGAAGAAAAATGGGAGATGTCTCAGGAAACCAGGATGGATGACTAAAGAACTTGCAACTGAGCTAAGATTAAAAAGGGACATGTATAAGAAATGGAAAAATGGGGAAATCACCAGAGAGGAATTCAAAGAAATAGCTAGCAAGTGTAGAGATAAGGTCAGAAAAGCTAAAGCGCAGAATGAACTCAGTCTTGCTAGAGAGGTTAAGAACAACAAAAAGGGCTTTTTTGGATATGTCCGCAGCCAAAGGAAGAAGAAGGAAACGGTAGGTTCACTGCGTGGAGAAGATGGCAAAATGCTAACAGAGGACAGAGAAAAGGCAGAATTACTCAAGACCTTCTTTGCCTCCGTCTTCTCAGAAAAGGCAAAGGGTGCTCAATCTGAGGATAATGGAGCAGAGGACAGAAAAGAGGAAATTCAGCACAGAATAAGTAAAGAGATAGTAGAGGAATACCTGTTCAACCTAAACGAATATAAGTCTCCAGGACCAGATGAACTCCATCCAAGGGTATTAAAAGAACTGGCAAATGTCATATCGGAGCCATTGGCAATAATCTTTGAGAACTCCTGGAGAACAGGAGAAATCCCAGCCGACTGGAGGAGGGCAAACGTTGTCCCCATCTTCAAAAAGGGGAAGAAAGAGGATCCAAACAATTATCGTCCATCTGCTGCTGATTTTTCTGGATGGCCCATTCTGCAGTGTCTCTCGTATTCCTTGATTCTTATGTGAAGTCGAAGTTTTTTGTGGCTTTTTCAGGCTCTGTGGCCATGTTCTAGCAGAGTTTCTTTCTGACGTTTCGCCAGCATCTGTGGCTGGCATCTTCAGATAATGCTTGCCTTGAAAAAAGTGTGTGTGTGTGTGTGTGTGTGTGTGTGTGTGTGAGCCTGGGAATGCAGGAGTGATTTGCATGTGGATTGTTTGTTCTGTGCTGATGGCTGGCCTCAGGCTGGGAGGCTAATGCAAACGAAGATTAATGTCTGCTAATTGGTGATCATTATCTGCTGGGAAAGCAGATTCTTGTTTGGACACTGCGTTTGGTGGTCCCTATGTAGATTTGTCTGCAGCTGCATGGTATGCGATAAACTCCTGCGGCTGTGAGAGGGTCTCTCTGGTCCTTGGCTGAACAAAGCATTGGCTGGATTTTCTTCGTCAGTTTGAAAACTCCCAGAGGAGTGAAGACAAGCATCCACCCAAAGGGAAAGTATTTTTACCATATATCAAAGGAGTAACAGACAGAATAGGCAAAGTGGTGAGGAAGTGCAACCTTCAAATGGTTTACAAACTGACGAAGAAAACCCAGCAAATGCTTCGTTCAGCCAAGGACCAGAGAGACCCTCTCACAGCTGCAGGAAGAGTTTAGCGCATACCATGCAGCTGTGGAAAAGTCTACATAGGGACCCCCAAACACAGTGATCTGGATAATTTCAACAGGAAAGAGGAATCTCTTAAAGTAAACAAGGTTTGGCTACCAGTCCTGAAAGAGAGCAAGCTAAAGACAAATGCAAATGAGAAATCTCCCAGGGTCAGGCGTTTCCCAGCAGACAATGAGCAGGAATCAAGCAGACATTAATCCGCTTGTGCAGACCCTCACACCCTGAGGACTGCCATCAGCACAGAACAAGACACATGCAAATCACTCCTGCATTCCCTGGTTCACACAGTATATATAGACCCACTTTTTCCAGGCAAAGCACTCTCTAAAGATGCCAGCCACAGATGCTGGCGAAACTTCAGGAAGAAAATCTTCAAGAACATGGCCACATAGCCCGAAAAATCCACAAAAAAACAAGTTGTGAAATACACAGGAAAATAGGACAAAGATTGACCCAATAACAACATCTGGCGGCAGAAAATAGTTAGTACAAGAAATAAAATTAAATAAGATAATTATATTAAATATAAGAAGAAAATCAGGTGGGAGGAAAAGGCACGGAAAAAATTAAGAAGAACAAGACAATAAAATAAAGAAATTGAACTGAAAAAAGAGGAGTGGAAAAAAACCAAAAGAAGAAAAGAAACTAACACAACTAAATTGAACTGAAATAAAAAAGGAGGAGAAAAACAATAAAATAAAATAAACTAGTTAAAAAGATTGTTTTTTCCTCCTTCTGAAATAACAACAATAACAAAGATAATTAAAGATTGAAAATAATAATAAAAAGAAGATTAATTATTTTTGATTCCCTTTCTATAATAAATAAAAACAACAAGAAACAAAAAACAATATTTTTTAAAAAAGGAAGAATAGAAGAGAGAAAAAAGAGGGAAAGAGAAATAAAAGCAAAATTTAAAAAAACAATGGCAATGTCTTTGAGAAAATATACAGCGGCACAGTCAACATTCCAACAAAGAAGACATTCACTGGAATATAATACTAAACAAACAGACCAAAATGCGGTTCTGGAAGAAATAAAGAAACTGAGTCAAGGAAAGCAGGACATGCAACAAGAAATGAGAGATACGAAGACAGATTTGAAACGTGAATTCAAGACTGAAATCAAAAGCCTCAAACAAACTATAGAGAGAGTAACAAAGGACTTATTGTATTGTATATGTATTGTATATGTATTAACCTACTTGAGAGTATATATTTTCCCTGGAAAATGATTAACCATCCATTATGAAGCCTAGCCCTCCCTCCAGTCCATCTGCCTTGGTCCAGGCCTCGGAGGTAGACAGGAACTGCTGGACCTCTGACCCTTCCCTCCACCACTCCCTTCTTCTCCTTCTGTGTCATGTCTTTTTAGATTGTAAGCCCGAGGGCAGGGAACTGTCTAACTAAAAAGATTGCTTGTACAGCGCTGTGTAAATTTACAGCACTTCATAAATAAAAGTTAATAATAATAATAATAATAATAATAATAATAATAATAATAATAATAACAACAACTTAAAAGAGACAGATAATAAAGTGGAGATTTTAGAAGTAAAAACTAAAGAACCAGAAGATAAAACATTACATCTATCCCAGGAACATGAAAGAGAACAAGATCTGAGAGCACTATCAGATTTAAAAATGAGAGAACATTGTCTGAAAATTAGAGGACGTAGAGAGGTACAAAATGAAGACCTGTACAATTATTTAGTTCCAGTTATGGTTGACTTTGTGGAAGTACCATGTGCAGACCTTTTAAAGGATGTAGATAAAATCTTTAGGATCAATTCCAGAATTGCAAAAGAAAGGAACCTCCCAAAAGACATCTCGGTTTATTTCATGAGAACTTAAACAAAAGAGTTAGTATTAGAAAAAAGTTATGAAAAAAGACTTGTGGTAGATAAAGTAGAACTAATGATTTTGAAAAACATTCCCTCGAGAATATTGAAGTGGAGAGCCGATTATAAATTTCTAACATCATCAATGAAGAGACATACCATTCCATATAGATGGGAGACTCTGGAAGGAGTTTCTTTCATGTACAAGAAAAAAAGACTAAAAATTAATTCACTAAGTAAAGCAAAGGACTTTTAAAGATCTTTTAGCAGAAATCAAACACCAGAGGAGATGGACAACCCAAGTCACCACACAGATGAAGAAGACCAAGAGGGGAAAGAAAGAGACTTAAGGAACCCAGAGGACAGTGAAGTGGAAGAGGGAGAAACAAACAACTCCTAAGATAAGTATTAGAGGTTAATGGTTGATATCCTTTAGAGAACTTGGTTAAAATATTATTAAAGATGACTCTTAAAATGTTGTCATGGAATGGAACGTTGGACTTACCTGAGAGACGTCCCTTTACAGCAGAGAAGGCCCGAGCATCCTGATCTTGGGTGGCTCCGCCCACTTGGCTCCTGGTAGGCAGGTAGGGAACAAAAGAGACAAAAGGCATGACCGGGGCCCTGGCCCCCCGCCCTTGCGGGCGGAGCTACCCAGGAACCCCAGTCGATTTTAAGCCGAACACACTCTAGGATTAACGCGGTCTCGAGAAACTTGTATCCCGCCCACCCGCGCCAGTAGGCAGAAAGGGTGGGGAGGATGCTCGGGCCTTCTCTGCTGTAAAGGGACGTCTCTCAGGTAAGTCCAACGTTCCATTTAGCAGCAGAGAAGGGGCCGAGCATCCTGATCTTGGGATTTACAAAAGCAGACCAGATACTAGGGAGGGCTGGCTGGCGCGGAGGGCAGATCTGACACTACTTGTTGTAACACCCTCTGGCCAAAGGCCGCCTCTGCTGATTGGAAGAGATCGAGCTTATAATGTCTGGTGAAGGTAGACGGGGACTTCCAAGTGGCTGCCCTGCAAATCTCAGCCAGCGGAGCGTTGGTGGACAGGACCGCTGAAGTAGCCACACTCCTTGTCGAGTGAGCGGTGATGTCCCCTGGCGGCTGTAGCTTGAGTGACCTGTAGCACTGGACTATGCACTGCTTGATCCACCTTGCCAAGGTAGACACTGACACTTTCTTGTCCTTTGAGCTAGGTCGAAAGGAAACGAACAGCGCCTCTGACTTTCTAAATGTGGGCGTTCTCTTGAGGTAAACTTTTATGGCTCTGCGAACATCTAGAGTATGCCAACACTTCTCCAAGTCAGTTGTTGGTCGAGGGCAGAAGGATGGGAGGACCATGTCCTAAGTGGTGTGGAAGACGGAGTTGACTTTGGGGATAAAGGTTGGATCCGGTCTCAGGAGAACGGAGTCTGGCCTGATGATTAGCAGTTCCTTGCGGACGGAGAGGGCGGCGATCTCAGACACATACCTCACCGAAGCTAGTGCTGTCAGCATCAGCGTCTTGAGGGTCAGGAACTTGAGGGCTACTTCCCTCAGCGGCTCAAAAGGAGAGATGGTCAAGGCCTTTAGGACCTGGTGGAGGTCCCATGACGGAAACCTATGTTTGGTTGGAGGCGCCTTGTTGGCGACCCCCTTTAGCAATCTACGGACATGGGGGTGTTGGGATATCCTGACCGCCGCCTTATGGGGCAGGATGGAGGTGATGGCTGGCAGTTGTCTCTTGATGGTGTTGGGTCACAGGCCCTGGTGAAACCCTTCTTGTAAGAACTGGAGCACCGTCGGAACAGAAACATTGATGAAGTCTTTGTTTTTGCGCTTGCACCACCTTTTGAATGACCTGAAGGTGTATTCGTAGATCCTATTAGTAGATTGGCGTCTTGATGCGAGGATGGAGTCGACCACTTCTGGGGAGTATCCGTAGCCACTTAGCATGTGGCGTTCAATTTCAAGGCATGAAGCTGTAGCCAGGCCGGGTCCGGGTGATGGATCTGTCCTTGAGCGAGGAGATCCGTCCTGAGAGGAAGGGCGAAGCCTTGAGACACCAGGGCGAGGATCTCTGAGAATCAGGGTCGCCGCGGCCACGCTGGAGCCACCAGGATAACTTGCGATTTGGACCTGCGTATCCTGGCCAGGAGTTTTGTGAGTAGTGGAGTCGGGGGAAATGCATAGAGGAGGCCCGGTGGCCAGGGGTAGTTGAGGGTGTCCATTCCCTCGGCCCCCTCCGTTAGGAATCTGGAGAGGAACCTGGGCGTCTTGGCATTGGCGGGTGAGGCGAACAGGTCTAGGATGGGCTGGCCGAGTCTGTTGACGATGATCTGGAAGATCTGAGGATGGAGGCTCCACTCTCCTTGATCTATGTCTGTTCTGCTCAGCCAGTCTTGAGTTTAGGGATCCTTGAAGGTATTCCGCCTCCAAGGCTATGAGATTGGTCTCTGCCCATGCTAGAAGGGATCGAGCCTCGATCATCAGCGCCCTGGATCTGGTTCCCCCCTGTCGGTTGACATGAGCCTTGGCTGTGGTGTTGTCGGTCCTGATCAGGACTGACCTCTGACGGATCGTCTGTTTGAAGGCGAGGAGAGCGCAGTGAATTGCTCGGAGCTCCAGCCAGTTGATGCTGTGTGTTAGTTCTTCCGGGCTCCACTTGCCCTGGGCCAGCTGTGTTCCGCAAACCGCTCCCCAGCCCCGGAGGCTGGCATCCGTGGTGATTTGGACACTCGGGGCCCCCCAAATTAGGCGGCCTTGGTGGACTGCATCGGACATCCACCAGCGAAATGACTCCCTTGCTTCGCTGGAGAGCTGTATCGTCTTGTGTCTCCTGAGGGCAATGGCCCGTTGGTGTGGCAGAAGGAGCCATTGCAGAGGTCTGGAGTGGAATCTCGCCCAGGGAAGGCACTGGACAGCTGCTATCATGAGACCCTGGAGGCGAGCTAGGAGCTGGAGGCTGGGGCGCCTGGAGGTCAGGGCTTTTGAGATGGCTTCCTGAATGGACTCGATCCGGTCTGGAGGTAGGCGCACCGTCCCCGCCTGGGTGTCTATTATGGCTCCCAGATGGTGGATCTGTTGGTTTGGGATCAGCGAGCTCTTCTCTAGGTTGAGGAGAAAGCCATGATCCTGCAGAGACCTGAGAATGCGGGTGATGTCTTGAGTCCCCTGACGTCTGGAGGATGACCGGATCAGAAGGTCGTCGAGGTAGGGATAGACGTGTAATCGCTGGGTCCTCCACCTGGCCACCAGCGCCACCATGATTTTGGTGAACACCCTGGGGGAAGAGGCTAGACCAAAGGGGAGAGCTCTGTACTGGTAATGACGTTTGCCATATCTGAACCTGAGGAATCTTCTTGAAGAAGGGTGCACTAAAATGTGCAGGTAAGCATCTTGGAGGTCCAGTGATGAGAGAAAGTCTCCTGGCTGGAGACCGTCTAGGATGGACTTGAGCGTCTCCATCCTGAACTTTTTCTTCAGGACGAATCGGTTGACTCCCCTGAGATTCAAGATGGCTCTCCAGGATCCGTTTTTCTTGGGAACCAGGAAAAAGGTGGAATAGCAACCTAGTCCCCTCTCTTGTCTTGGGACGGGTTCGATGGCCTTGATGTCTAGCAGGCACTTGATGGCCTCCAGCAGGAGGTGGTGCTTGTTGGGATCGGCTGATCTGGGAGATGGTATAAACTTGTCTGGGGGCGTACGATGGAACGTTATCCTGTAGCCCTGTCGAATGGTATCCAAGACCCATTTGTCCGAGGTGGATGTCTCCCAGATGTGGCTGAACCCCTGCAGCCTGCCCCCTACTGGGGGGGCGCCGTCATTGGGGGTTATTTTTGCGGGGCTGTTTGGATCCCGCTCCTTCCTTGGAGGAAAAAGAGGGTTTTGTCTGTTTGTTAGACCTTGAATCTCCCCAATTTGATCTGTTGGGTCTGGACTCCCTGGCTCGAAAGGAGTTGGAGGAAGAGGGGTAGGAGGATTAGGAGGGGCGAAAGGAAGAGCGTTTTTTGTATTGCCTCTTATCATCTCTTTTTCTGGAGGTGGGAAGGGCTTTTTTCTTGTCCTTGCCTTCTACTAGCACTGGTTCTAAGGACTCCCCGAACAACTTGGAACCGAGGAATGGGGTAAAGGCTAAGTTCTGCTTGGATTTTGAATCCACATTCCAGCTTTTAAGCCAGAACTGCCTGCGGACTGCCACGGCCACTGCCTGGGCTCTAGCACACTGTTGGATGGTATCGAGGGTGCCGTCGGCTGCGAAGGCTGCCGCCCTGGCAATTTTGTTAACGGTTTGTTTGACCTTGGTATCTGGGTTGGGTAGGAGGTCCAGGAGTTGACGGGACCACTGGAGGCTGGCTCGCATTACCATTGAGACGGTGGTCCTCTGGGTTTCTGAGGGTGTCCTCACCATCCCTGCTGAAAACCGCTGATGAGACGAGCGCCAACACAGGGGCATCCACGGATGGGACCCTGAGCCTGTCCATGACGGCTGGCTGAAGTACATAGTACTTGCGGGTAATGCCGTGGTTGGATCTGGCAGAGGCCGGTTTTGCCCACTCGTCTCTAATAATCTGCATGATGTTGAGCGGGCATGGGATTTGTTGGACTGGAGAGATCGGCACTGGGAACAAATCCTCGCTCATTTTAGGGAGGTCTGAATCTGGGGAGGGGGTAGCCGGGTCTGTAGGAGTGGTAAGGCCTAAGGTTTTGGTTGTCTTTTTTATAAGTGGCGCATAGTCCTCCTGTTTAAAAAGACGAGAGGATAATTGGGGGTCTAACTTGGTGTCCCCTTCATCATGTGACAGCTCGCCCTCCTCTGCCTCTGAGACTGAGAGGTTGCGAGTGTCCTCCGAGATTTCGTCCTCAGAGGACAGTGCAGCGCGAGGCCGCTTGCGACTAGAGGCCCTGTCGTGTCGGGTGCGCTTGGCTGGAGGGAGGTAAGAGCGCTCCGAACCCAAGGAGGAGCCTGAAGACCCTCCATCCTCCCCTTCTGAGCTATGGGCCCCTGAGCTTAAGGGAGTCTGGTTGGGGGAGGATGTGTCTCTGGCTGGGGGCCCCCGTTTCCTGGATGCCTTGTGTCCCTGTCCCTCCCTGGCCTGGCTTGTGGCCTGGGGCTGGCTTGTTGTGGCGGGGACCTCCTCTATCCCCCTGGAGTTGGCCCTTGTCGACGCAGTGGCGCCTGATCCCGGCATCGCGCAGGTGGGGTGACTGGGGGCATTGGCTTCTGGCGGCCCAAGATGGTGGCGCCCATGGGCGGCCGCGTGGCCAAGATGGCGGCGCCCATGGTTTGCCGCATGGCCAAGATGGCGGCGCCCATGAGTGGCCACGTGGTGCCGCTTGGGTACTTCCGGGTCGTCCGGAAGTGGGCGGAGCGCCGCCCGGCCAAGATGGCGCCCGCCATGGGCTCCCTGGTCGGCGAAAGCCTGGGGTAGGCCCGGGGTCATCCCCCACCCCCCCGGGAAGGAGTCACTGGGGAAGAAGGGCTGAGGGAGCATGGACCCCGGCCACATCAATAGCGGCTCGCCCCCCGGGAATGTAGCGGCTCCCCAAGGCACCGCGCTGGGCTCGCGGGTGCGCAAGCCGGCGCCTCCGCTCCCTCCCTGGGCTGCCCCGGTGGAGGAGGAAGCTTCCTGGTCGAGGAAGGCCCTGAACCACCTCACCAACTGTGGTGGCGGGGGGGAGTTACTTACATCCTCCTCGCCGGTGTTGTTAAGTGAGGGCTCTCCCTCTTCGGACCACCCATGGGTCGTCTGGGAGTCCCTTGAGCCTGCAGCGGAAGGGAGGGCTTCCTCCGGCCGCTGCGGGCGCGCTTCCACGTCCAGGGGCGCCGCTGGTGATGCCGCTCGGCAAGCAGCCGGCAAAGCCGGGGCTGGCCCGGGCAAAGTGGAAGCGAGCTCTCCTGTGGCTCTGGTCTCCCTGTCGGCCGCCATGTCCGTCAAGGGGGGGGGAGAGGGAGGCGGCAAGGGCAAAGGTAGCAGGAAAGGGAAAATGTGCCTCTTTTTTTTTTTAAGGGTAAGAGAGAGAGAAGGGAAAGGAAGGAGAGAGAAGAGAAAGGGGAGCCAGGCGAGTCCAGGGAGCTAGCGATGAGATTCTGGAGATGGATGGAAAAAACGTCCTACCAGGTGCGAGGCAGGAAGAAGACTGGGGTTCCTGGGTAGCTCCGCCCGCAAGGGCGGGGGGCCAGGGCCCCGGTCATGCCTTTTGTCTCTTTTGTTCCCTACCTGCCTACCAGGAGCCAAGTGGGCGGAGCCACCCAAGATCAGGATGCTCGGCCCCTTCTCTGCTGCTAAATGTAAAAGGTTTGAACGGCCCAATTAAAAGGAAAAAAAGTTTTTCAATATTTGAAGAAAAAAATTGGGATCTGGTATGTTTACAGGAGACCTACCTCAAAGATAAAGATGTGGACCTCCTAAAGAACAAAACATTGGGGAAAGAATTTGTTTCATCTACAAAAATGAAAAAAAGGGAGTAGTGATATACATAAATTCAAACATACCATCTACAGAAGTATTGAATGATAAAGAAGGAAATTATATAGGTGTAGAAATCAAAATTGGAGATCAAAAAGTTATCGTAATAGGGGTTTACAGTGCTTTAGAGGGGAAAGACAAATTTTATTTGAGATTAATGAACAAAATATTGGATGTTAATTATAATTTTATTATCTTGATGGGAGACTGGAATGGGGTTGTAAACCCCATATTGGATAGAAAATCAGATAAAGTAATTAAGAAATCTCAAGGGAAATTACCAACCAGCTTTAACAATATGATTGGCAATTTAGGCTTAACAGATGTTTGGGGGTAAAAGGACTTTACTTTCTATTCCCATAGGTACAAATCATTAACCAGATTAGATATGTTTTTTATTTCTAAATTATGGGCTAACAATATAATAAAAATGGAATCATTACCAAAAATTATTTCCGACCATAATCAAATTTCTATGCAATTAAAAATGGGCGAGCGAAAAATTTCATGGTGGCTGAATGAAAATTTACTAAAAAAGAAAGAAGTAATAGAAAAAGCAAAAAAAGAGGGAAATTATTTTCAGGAAAATTTGGAAAAAGGAGTTGACTACATTACGCTTTGGGAGGCGAGTAAAGCAACCATGAGGGGTTTTTTAATACAAGAAAATATCCAATGGAGGGGGAAAAGAAATGAAAAAAATGGCCAAAATTAGTGAATTAATTAGAGAAAGAGAAAAAACTTAAGGGAGGGCCCAAAAAGACTGAGGTGGTACAAGAAATAAAAATCTTACAAAAACAAATATCAATGTGCCTGAGAGAGGAAATAGAAAGAAAAATGAAATTTGCTAAACAACATTACTATGAGAATGCAAACAAAACAGGGAGATACAGAACTAAGAAAGAAAAAGAAAAAACTTAATAATGAAAATCAAATTAGGAGAGGAAATAATTACAAATCAGGAGAAAATAAAATAAAATTTTTATAATTATTATAGGAAACTCTACGAAGGACAGAATTTGGGGAAGATCAGATAACAAAATTTTTGGATAAAACTGAAGTTACAAGTATAGAAGAAGAACAGATTAAATCCTTAGAACAACCAATCACAAAAGAGGAAATTAGACAAGCTATAAAAGAGTTAAAAATGGAAAAAAACCCAGGTCCAGACGGCTTCTCAACAATATATTATACAATATTAGAAGATCAATTAGTGAGCCCATTACAAAAAATGATGAATGTAATAAAAGAAAACAATTTCCCCAAAACGTGGAAAGAAGCCAACATTTCGCTAATTTTAAAACCCGACAAAGAAGGTTTAAAACCCCACAAGAAGTAAAAAATTACAGACCAATTTTGTTGCTAAATACTGATTATAAAATATTCTCAGCTATACTATCAAATAGATTTTTTAAAATTATCCAAAATTGGATCAGTGAAGAACAAAATGTTTTTCTGCCTAAAAGACATTTAAGGAAAAATATAAGAATAATGATAGAAATATTTGAGCTTTATAAAAAGAGAAAAGACAAAGACTGAGCTATAATCTTGACTGACATGGAAAAAGCATTTGACAAAGTAAATTGGGACCTAATATTTGAAATTTTAAAAAAAGTAATCAGGGAAAGATTTTGAAATTGGATCAAAGCAATATATAAAGGACAAGAAGCGTACCTCGTCATTAATAAGGAATAAATCAAACCACTAAGAAAAAAACAAGGTACTAGACTAAGGATGTCCTTTATCTTGACTGCTACTTATAGTAACTACAGAAATGTTGATTAAAAAAAATAAAAATGAATAAGAATATACAAGGAGTAAAGAACAAGATGAATTCAAAATTTTGGCATTTGCAGATGAGCTAACATTTTTCCTAGAAAATCCATTATCAAGTATTGAAATTTTAAACAATGAATTACAAGTATTTGAAAACATATTGGGAATAAGCGTTAAGGAAAGTAAAACAAACATGTTAACAAAAAATATGAAGAAGATTGACGAATTAGGATTATCAGGGAAATCAGGTTATAATATAGTGAAAAAAGTGAGATATTTAGGAACTGACATTACTTCAAATAACACAGATCTTTTTAATAATAATAATAATAATAATAATAATAATAATAGTAAACTCTGGAACCAGATTAAAAAGGACATAGAGAATTGGAAATCTTTAAAATTATCTTTACTAGGAAGAATTGCTTGTATTAAAATGAATATATTACCCAAATTACTATTTCTTTATCAGACTATACCAGTTATAGCAAAAGAAAAACCTATCCAAATTTGGCAAAGAGACTTAACAAAATTTATACGGTTGGGGAACAAACCAAGAGTTCGATTAAAAGCGTTGCAAGATGCAAGGAAAAGGTCTTGCAGTTCCTGATTTAAAAATGTACTTTCAAGCGGCATGCTTAATGTGGATAAAAAATTGGATTGAATTAAAAGACAAAAAAACTGCTAAGACTTGAAAGTGAAAAAATAATTAATGGATGGCATGCATATTTATATTATAATAAAGAGGAAAATAATGAAAAATTCCATGAAATAGAACAAAAAACTCAGTGAAACAGTTACAATTTGTGAACAAGGTTAACTATAATAGCAAATGGGGTTAGTGAAGTAGTAAAAGAAAACTGGCAATAGAGTCTATTAGAACAAATTTAGATATATAGTAGGCTACATGATATAATATACGGAGGGTTAAAAAAAGGGGGGATTGCAAACGAAGTTATCAACTATAATTCCCTTCACAAGACAGGAAGGGTAGTTTTAGTTAAACGTATGCAATTTATAATGGTGTGGTAGAATTGTGATAGTGGTCTGTTTTGTTTTGTGTAAGTCATGGGAAGTTGGTTAATGCATGTTATTTCTTTGAGAATATCCAGTATTATTCATTTTCCATGCTTATTTGTTCGTCCTCTTTTGATGTCATGTCAATTTGTGTTATTATAAATATTATACACTAAGATATTAACTGCTCTTTTTATGATATGCCTGTTACGTCATTATGTTTGTTCGTGGCCTGTCTGGAGTCAGTAATGGGCTGGATGAGGGAAAACCGACTCAAATTGAATCCAGAGAAAACGGAGGTACTTGTGATAGGTTCCCCTGGTCCAGGAATGGCGGTAGTTCCACCTGTCCTGAACGGGATCATGCTTCTTGTGAAGGACTCTGTGCGCAGTCTGGGGGTGTTTCTTGACTCGTCGCTTCACCTGACTGCTCAGGTGAATGCGACGGTCAAGAACGCCTGTTACCAGCTTCGGCTTATTCACCAGCTGCGCCCATACCTGGCCCAGAGGGACCTAGAAACTGTTGTACATGCTCTGGTAACCTCAAGATTGGACTTCTGCAATGCACTCTACATGGGGCAACCCTTATACCAAACCCGGAAGCTACAAATGGTACAAAATATGGCTGCCAGGCTGGTCACTGGTACTTCCAGGGCCAGCCACATAACACCGGTGCTCCAAGATCTGCATTGGCTGCCTATTCGCTTCCGGGCGCAATATAAGGTGTTGGTGATGACCTATAAAGCCCTAAATGGCTTGGGCCCAGGATACCTGAAGGACCGCCTCTCCCCGTACATTCCGTCCCGCACCCTCAGAACATCTGGGCAGCAACTCCTTAGGGTGCCAGGGGCCAGGCTTACCTCTACTACGAGGAAGTCTTTCTCTATCGCTGCCCCGGCCCTTTGGAACACGCTGCCCTCAGAGCTCCGCTCGGCCACCTCCCTGGCCCAATTTAGAAAGGATGCTAAAACCTTTCTGTTTAAGATCGCATTCCCCCAATCAGAGTCCTAGCAGGCCTCCCTGTACTCCTTGTATCCTGCAAGAGGATTGGCTAATGGGGGTTTTGTTTTGTCTTGTTTTTATATTTGATAGTGATGATGTTACTGTTTTTAAATTGTTATTTGCTTGTTTTATGTTGTAAACCGCCCTGATCTCAGGAAGGGCGGTATATAAGTAAAAGTTTTATTTATTATTATTATTTAAATACCATTGAAACATTAAAACTGTATAGCGACCAGGGCCAAGAAGCCTCCCTCCTCCTCCTCCTCCTCCTCCTCCTCCTCCCCAAACGCCCCCGGAGCCGTGTCTCCAGGGGCAAAGGGGGGCTTCCTGGGAGGAGAGCCCCTTTCCCCAAGCCCTCCCTCTCCTTCCTGACTCACTTCTCCTTCGGAGGGCGAAGGGCTCGAAGATGCCGTAGTTGTGGCGGCACAGCTCCACGTTGGCCATCATCCTCTGCAGGGCCTCCGGGTTCTGGTTGAAGCGGTCGACGTTGGACTGGGCCATGGGGGCCAGGGCCAGGTAGCGTCCCAGTTGGCTGTCGAAGCGGAAGATCTCCTGCCGGTCGTAGACGGACCGGCGCACGTAGCGCATCTGCGGGGTCTCCTGGGCCTCGGAGGCGGCCAGGTGGCACTCGGACTTCTCCTGGTACAAGAAATAGGCTGCGGGGGAGAGGCTTCAGTCAGCGAGTTCGGAAGGCAGGGAGGGGGGGAACTCTGAGTGCAGACTCTCTGGGGCTGCATCCGCACTGGAGACGTAACCCGGTTTGGCCCCGCTTTAACTCTTTTTCTGGCTCAAGGCTGTGGTATTCTGGGAGTTGGGAGTATGTTGCGGGATCTTCATTCCTTAAGCTCCGCTCCGCTCTGGGCCCACCACAAACTCCAACTCCCAGAATTCCATAGCCTTGAGCCAGAAAAAGAGTTAAAGCGGCGCCAAACCGGGTTATGTCTCCAGTGTGGATGCCTCCCGGTTTTGGGAAGGAAGAAAGGAGCCTGGCGGACTCACCTGGGCCCCCCTCCTTGGCAAAGGCCAGCCCCGGGGCCAGGGCCAGGAGGAGGGAGAAGAGCCTGGCCACCCTCCCGGCAGCCCCCAGCCTCGCCAGCGCCGCCATCCTCTGCCTCCTCCTCTGCCCCTGACTCCCGACGGGGACTTCTCTGCAGCAGCCCAGCCCCGGAGAGGAGGACTCTTCCCCCCTTGGGAGGTGGGCCAATCAGAGGAGAGTCCTGCACGCGTCATCAGTCTCCGGGCAGGACAGCCACCGGCGCGTCCCCCTTGGATAGATGATCACTCTCTTCTTTCTGGCATGGGGCTTTCCTCTCCTAGCATTATTGTTTCCTCCAGTCCAGGGAGTCTTTCCTTCTCATGATGTGCCTCAAGCACAAGACCCGCAGCCTGACCATTTTGGCTTCCATCCATCTGGCTTGACCTGCTCCATGGGATCCTCAGCACTCTTCTTCCACATCACATCTCAGATGCATTAATTTTCTTCCAATCTTATTTTCTTAACTGTCCAGCTCTCACATCCATACGTGATGATAGGGCATACTTGTGCAATTCTAATTTTTGTACTCACTTATATATCTTTGCATTTTAGAATACAGTATGTTCTTGTTCTCTCATAGCTGCCCTTGCCATTCTCAATCTTCTTCTGATTTCCTGGCTACAGCCCCCCTTTCTATCAGTGCTTGGTCCTAGATATGACAAATCTTTTACTACTTCTATTTCTTCATTGTCTAGAATCATAGAATACAATCACAGAATCACTCCTTAAGCCATGTGTCCCCCATGATCCTATATCTGTGCATTTCATTTTTTTGCCCTAAGTCCAATATCTTACATTTCTCCATGTTGAAATTCACTTTGTTAGCTTTGGTCTATTCAGGTCCTTTTGAATCTTGATCCTGTCCTCTGGAGTATTAGCTATTTCTCCTAATTTGGTGTCATCTGCAAATTTGATAAGTATTCCCCCAATTTTTTCCTCCAAGTCATTGATAAAGATGTGGAATAGCCCTGGGCCCAGGACAGAGCCCCACTGGACATCCCTCTGGTCACTTCCCTCCAGGATGAAAGGAGCCATGGCTGAGCACCGACGGGGGAAGAATCCCTGCCGTAACAGGGGCCTCCTTCTGAGGGAGAAGGAGGGGTCCGTCTCCCCCATTCCCCAAAGGCACCGGCTGCTGGCCCTGGCAGGTGGCCCCTGGATCGCCCCCTCTTCCTCCTGGGTTGCTTCCCGGGGAGTGTTCGCCTGGCAACAGGCTGCTCATGGCCGGGCCCTTTTTCTCATTGGCCAGGATCTTGCGCGGGGGGCGTGGTGGGGCGGGGGGAAAGGAGGGAGCGGGCGGGGCGACCCTTGGCTTGGGAGCCGTTCCTGCAGTCGGCAGCCGCGCAGTTGCCTCCCCGTCTCTGGCCGAGCGAGATGACCGCCCGTCCTGGCCGGGGCCTCTGGGGGCTGCTGCTCTTCCTCCTCCTCCTCCTCCTCCTGGCCCCCCTGCAGCCTCCCTCCGCTGCCGCCGCCCTGGAAGGTGAGCGGATGCTGGTAGGGCATCTCTGGCGAGCCCCGGGCGGAGAGGGAGAGAGCCCCCTCGAGGAGGCTCCAGTGGCCCGCTCCCCAGGGAGGGAGGGAGGGAGGCCCTCAAGGAAAACCCAGCCCGCTGCCAAAGGCGGACCCGCCGGGCCAAGGTCCATCGGGGATCATTCCCGCCCTGAGCCGCACCGGCCGGCCGGCCGGCCGCCGCTTCCTCCTCCTCCTCCTCCTCCGGGCTGCCCTCTTCCCAGCTGAAGCGAGAGACGGAGGGACGGAGGGTCTCCTTCCCAGCCCGCCTTGACCGCGCCTCCTTCTCCTTGCAGCGGGGGAGAGCCACATGGAGCTGGACTTCTTCCTGGAGAGCTTCCCGGCAGGGCCCCCGGAGGCGGACCAGGGCGAGGTCCTGCAGGGCTTCGAGGGCGAGGAGACCTTCCACGTGGATTGGGGCCAAAGGGAGACCCACTGGCGCCTCCCGGACTTCCCCGGCTTCACCAGTGTCGAGGCGGCGGGGGCCCTGGGCCTCCTCAGCAACATAAAGAACAACCTGGAGGTCCTCATGGCGCTCAGCAACCGGACGCGCGGCCAGAGCGGTAGGTGGCCCCAGAGAGAGCCCCGCCGCCGCTCTCCCCAGGGCCCAGAGCCCTGCCTGGATCGCCAGCCATCACTCTGCGCTCCTCTTCGAAATAACCTGCTTTCCCTCCACAGTCATCCCTCCTCCCACGGACCCATTGGGCCAAAACTCGGCAGGTTTTCTCAAAATCTTCTCCCTTGTTGTTGCTGTTGTTGTGAACTGCCCTGGAGTCAATCTCAACCCATGGATGAGACATCTCCTCGACTCCTTTGCTTCCACTGCTCTGCCCAAGTCCTGCAAACTCTTCTCCCTCCATCTCACCTTCTTCTCTTCCTACTTCCCTCCACCTTTTCTAGCGTTATGTATTGGTTTTTCCAATGAGTCCTTCCTTCTCATCATGTGCCCAAAGTACAACAACCTGACCTTTGTCATATTGTTCCCGAAATCAATATTAATACACCAATTTAAATGATGGGTTCTTGAACAGAAGAGCAAACAAGCAAGGAAGACCCAGTTTAGTAAAGAAACCAATTTATTTTGCTAGCAAGATCTCAGTCTAGGATTTGGATCCTAATTAACCCCTGAGATCCAGAACAAAAGTCAAGTCCTCCTTCTTATAGACATCTTAACAAAGGCTTTCTGTGACAAAATTCTATTGGATGTAAACAGTTTCAAACATACAAAAATTCATTCAGTCAGGACAAAGAATTCTGAATGCATCAAAATCTCATGACTTATGCATTAGCAACCTATGCCACATGCCAAGCTTTTCTCTTCTCAAAGGCCTCTCACCAAATAATATGCATCAACCCTGGCCTTGCACTCAGTAGTCTTCATATTCCATGCAAAGCCTTTATCAACATACATTATTCTGACTCAAAGTAGACATCCTGCACCAGCATTTATCCTTCAAAATATGTCACACCAACCTTTTTACCATCTTGTTAAAATTGCTACTTCAGCAAACTTTCACCATGGCCAAGTTCACCCTTTTTGGGCCTCTTTCTATTATTCATTCAAGGGAACTAGATATTGATTATATACAACAAAAATTGAATATTGCCACTCGCCATCTCAATATTGGCTTCCAGGGAAATCTCTGGCTTGATCTGCCCCAGGACCCCTTGGTTTGTCCTTTTGGCTGCTGTCCATGGGATCCTCAGCCCTTTTCTCCAGCCCCACATCATCTCCAATGAGTGGCTTTTCTTCCTATCTTCTTTCTTAACTGTCCAGCTCTCACAACCATCCATAGAAAAAGGGAACACAATGGCTTACATGATTCTGACCTTTGTGCTCAGTTGTATATGCTAGCATTTTAGAATCTCCTCTAGTTCTTTCATAGCCACCCTCGCCATTCTTAATTTTCATAGAATCGTGGAGTTGGAAGAGACTCCAAGGGCCATCCAGTCCAACCCCTTTATTCTGCCATGCAGGAACTCTCAATCAAAGCATCCCCATTGACAGATGGCCATCCAGCCTCTGCTTAAAGACCTCCAACAAAGGAGACTCCACCAAAATCTCTGTTGAGAAAGTGTGTTCCACTATCGAACAGCCCTTACTCCCAGGAAGTTCCTCTTAATGTTGAGGAGGAATCTTTTCCTGCAGCTTGCATCCATTGCTCCATTGGGTCCTATCTCTGGAGCAGCAGAAAACAAGCTTGCTCCCTCCTCAATATGACTTCCTTTCAAATATTTAAACAGGGCTATCATATCACCTCTTGTTGGGAAATGTAGTTCTTTCTTGAGGATCGTTTGAAACTAAGGAAAGTAAGCTGTTTAATCTTACTAGCAGAGTTTACTCAGCAGAATATGAAGCAAGCAGGAAAACTTAACTAGTTCCACTCCTTTCTCCCAGCCCCCCCCCCCCGTGTCCCCAATAAAAACATACAGTCACTAGGTTAAAAGTGAAAAAGAATAAGTTTACTTACAAAATCATGTGTTTGAAGAGATACACAGGTCTAGCTTCATGTTGCAAGAAAAATGAGGTAGAAAACATGCATCTCAGGAAAGAATACTACCCCAGCATCCTTTCAGCAGCTCCGGACACAGGCAAGCAGATTAGTAGGTAAGTTTTGGTGCTAATGGCGTCTCATCCTTGCTATCTTCTCCTTGAGACAAAAGGTTAGGTGTCCTCATGGGTAAACAGGAAATGAGGAGGGGGCAATAAAATACCATAGACGTGCATTACTAGAAGGTCTCAGCATGCGAAGTTGCTATATCCCAACACCTCTTAACCTTCTCTTCCCCCGGCTAAACATCCCCAGCTCCCTGAGTCCTTTCTCATAGGGCTTCATGGCTTCCAGACCCTTCACCATTTTAGTGGCCCTCCTCCTTTGGACACATGGCTCCAGTTTCTCAATGTCCTTTTTGAATTGTGGGGCCCAGAACTGGACACAATATTCCAGGTGGGGCCTGACCAAAGCAGAATACAGTGGGACTATGACTTCCCTTGATCTAGACCAGTGATGGTGAACCTTTTACAGACCGAGTGCCCAAACTGCAACCCAGACCCCACTTATTTATTGCAAAGTGCCATGTCCCTCTGGCTTTCTAGTAGGAAACTCCTTCTGGCTTTCTAGTAAGAAACTCTGGCAAACTCTGTGCTAGGGTGACAACATGTGTGCCCACAGAGAGGACTCTGAGTGCCACCTCTGGTGCGCGTGCCATAGGTTCACCATCACTGATCTAAACACTATACTTCTATTGATGCAGCCTAAATTGCATTGGCCTTGTTAGCTGCCACATCGCACTGTTGACTCATGTTCAATTTGTGGTCTACTTGGAATCCCAGATCCCTTTCACATGTAGTTTCATTCAGACAGGTGTCCCCCATAATCCTATATCTGTGCATTTCATTTTTTCGCCCTAAGTGCAGTACCTTACATTTCTCCGTGTTGAATTTCATTTTGTTAGCTTTGGCCCAGCTTTCTAGTCTATTCAGGTCATTTTGGATCTTGATCCTGTCCTCTGGAGTATTAGCTATTCCCCCTAATTTGGTGTCATCTGCAAATTTGATAAGTATGCTTCCAACTCTGTCATCCAGGTCATTGATAAAGATGTTGAATAGCACTGGGCCCAGGACAGAGCCCTGTGGGACCCCACTGGTCACTTCTCTCCAGGATGAAAAGGAGCCATTGTTGAGCACCCTTTGACTTCGGCCGGTCAACCAATTACAGATCCATGTAACAGTTCCTTTGTCTAGCCCACATTTTACAAGCTTGTTTGCAAGAATGTCATGGGGAACTTTGTCAAAGGCCTTACTGAAATCAAGATCTACTACATCCACAGCATTCCCTTCATCTACCAAAATGGTCATTTTATCAAAGAAAGAGATCAGATTTGTCTGGCATGACTTCTTTCTCTGAAACCCGTGTTAATAATAATAATATAATGAAGATTTATTTATAGCCCGCCCAATCACAAAGAATCCGGGCAGGTTACAGCAATAAAATGCATTAATTACATAGAGTTAAAAAATCAAACCCTAGACCTACCGCCGCCCCCATTCCCAGTACTAAAACAGAATTAAACAATAATAGTATAAAAAACATTAAAAGCATTTTAAAAAGGCAGAAACATAGGGGGGGGGGGAGAATAGACAAATGAGGGGACAATATCTCTATATCTGGGGATGGTAACTAAGTTGGAAAGGCCTGCCGGAAGAGATCCGTCTTGAGTGCTTTCTTAAAAGCTGCCAGAGTGGAAATGTGACGGATCTCCTCCGGCGGTCGTTCCATAGTTTAGGAGCAGTAGTAGAAAAGGCCCTCTGGGAGACAGATGTTAGCCTAGATTTTTTTGGCTGTAGTAGATTTCTTCCAGAGGACCTTAGTGTGCGGGACGGACAATAGGGAAGAAGGTGTTCCCTCAAGTACTCTGGGCCCAAGCCATGTAGGGCTTTAAAGGTAATCACCAACACCTTGTACTTTGCCCGGAAACTAATAGGCAGCCAGTGCAGGGACTCAAGACCGGTGTTATATGGTCATTCCTAGAAGCTCTCGTGATCAATCTGGCTGCCATATTTTGTACCAACTGAAGTTTCCGAACTTGGCACAAGGGTAGCCCCAAGTAGAGCGCATTACAGAAATCCAATCGAGAGGTTACCAGTGCGTGTACTGCTGTTTCCAGGTCCCTCGGCTCCAGGAAGGGGCGCAGTTGGCGTATCAGACGAAGCTGATAGCAGGCGCTCTTGACTGTCGCATCCACCGTCAGTTGGAGCAATGAGTCAAGGAGCACCCCCAATCTGCAAACAGAATCCTTCAGGGGAAGTGTGACCCCATCCAGAACTGGCTGACACAACTCCATTCCTGGATTCGGGGTTCCTATAGCAAGTACCTCCGTCTTACCTGGATTCAGCTTGAGTCGGTTTTCCCTCATCCAGTCCAGTGTTGACTTTTTGTGATGATGGAATTGCTTTCTAGATATTCACAGACCCTGTGTTTAATGATCTGCTCTAGAATCTTTCCTGGATGATAATTGTTGGGATCTTCTTTTTTCCCCTTTTTGAAGATGGGGACAACGTTTGCCCTCCTCCAGTCGGCTGGGACTTCTCCTGATGTCCAGGAGTTCTCAAAGACTATTATTGCCAATGGCTCCAATATTACATTTGCCAGCTCTTTCAATACCCTTGGATGTAGTTCATCTGGTGCTGGAGATTTATATTCATTTAGATTAACCAGGTATTCCTGTACTATCGCTTTACTTATTCTGTACTGAAATTCCCCTAATCTGTCCTCTGCTCCATTTTCCTTAGGTTGAGCACCCTTTTCCTTTTCCATCTTCTTCTGATTTCTTGACTGCAATCTCCATTTCTATCAATCAGTAGTTGACCCCTGGTATGAGAATTCTTTGACTATTTCTATTTTTTCATTGTCTGTTCAGCATTAAGCCTGCCTTTGGACTTTATCTTTGAAATCCTGCATTTTGTCAGCCAAGTCATGTAACCAGGACACAGGCTTAAGAAATATAAGAGCCTGATTTTTGCAGATAGACCGATACCACTTTAAGCTCAACTCAATTGATATTTGACCCCTGCCTTGTCTATCTTTCCCAGTGGCTCCTTCGGTCACCATGTTCCCCAAAGACCCTGTGGAGCTGGGGGAGCCCAATATCCTCATCTGCTTGGTGGACAAGTTCTCCCCTCCAGTCCTGAACATCACCTGGATGAAGAATGAGAAGGAGGTCTCAGAGGGGGTGCAAGAGACAGGCTTCTACCCAGCTGCGGATTTCACCTTCCAGAAGTTCTCCTACCTTCCCTTCATCCCGGAGGACGGAGACTTCTATGCCTGCCAGGTGGACCACTGGGGTCTCAGGGAACCTCTGACCAAGATCTGGTGTAAGTCAGCCCCATCTGGCCTCCTTCTTCAGGGCTTTAGGAAACCCAGATTCTAAAAAGCCTTAAAATCTGAGCAGTGATTTCCATTGTTGCATTATATACAGTAGAATCCTACAGTTGTAAGAGACCTCAAGGGCCATCCAGTCCAACCTTCTTTTGCCATACAGGAACACACCATCTAAGCACCCTGTTTGGTCTAAGCTGTGGGGGAAATGATGGTGTTATGGAGACATCTACTCAGCCAGTTTTCCACCCTCAAACACCCTAAACTATGCACAAATATAATGATATGTCTTTCTCCACCAACCCCAGAAACCACAACCTGTCACCCAAACCATTTTGGGCCAGATTTTGGGGGATTATTTCCAGCCAGTGGTCTCACTAGGGTTGGTGCCAACCCACTGGCGTTCCTCATACTGCCACTCCTAGGCTTGGAACCACCAGGCTAAGTGTCTCTTAGGAGTAGTTTGGGCTTCTACTGTGGAAGACATAGGATTGAGTCCACTAGCCACCGGCAGCTGGTAGACCAGGAGAGATGAAGGGACTGTCCATTTCCCAGGTCATCCCAGTCTACTCATCTTTTTCCCAAGTCCCAAAGAAAATGAGGTGCCATTTGTCAAAGAGAAAGGCTTCCAGAAGTAAGCTGTGGCATGCTGACAGCATCCAGGAAGCTTCCTTGCCATTTCCCAGTTTGGGTTATGCTCTTCCCACTCACTTCAATGGGCAGGAAGGAAAAAGAGACCTTCTGGTGACCCACGTGAGTGGAGCTAACCCTAGAAGGCCAGTCTTGTCCTGTCTATCACTCCAGTAGGATGCCTTTGCTGTTGCTCTGCATCATCTTCACTACACCTGCTCCAATCCTTTTCCTTCTCTCCTTTTTCTTGGTGCCATGGAAGCATGAAGAAAGATTTACTATGACAAGGGCTCCCAGGATTGGAGAAAGGTCTAGGCTTTGCCAATGACTCTCCCTCTCCTCCAAACCTGCCCCACTACTGGCTGTCTCTGTGGCTGTCTAATTCTGTATAGTCTGATATGCAAATAAATTATTTATGTTTTTTCTGGAGCATTTGGCTGTTGTAGCGACTGGCCTTTTGGGGTTAGCTCCACCCACCTGGGGTCACCAGAAGGTCTCTCTTTTTACTTCCTGCCTATCTGGAGTGAGTGGGGGAAGCATCACCCAAACTCCAGGTTGACATATCACAGGTAAGAACCAATGTCACTCTTTCAGGTGGGTGGACCAGGTCCTTCTCAGGGCATTCAGTTTCTGGGGATCCTGGTCTATCCATGTTTTGATGGTATACTACACAGCAGAAAGGGAAAAAAAACTCTGAGGTGTCACCCAGTGGGGTTCGCACCCCCACACCCACCTAGAAATGCATCAATGCCATAGTGAATCCCCTTCCCTGTGCAGTTGCCCATTCTTGTTTAAGGTAATAGTACAATTTTAGAGGACTTTGAGCTGTGTGATCACTGCTCCCCCTGTATGCTGTGACCGCATACTCCCTTCTCAGGTATAACAAAGATAACAAAGATCAACCAGTTTTATTTAGCGTAAGATTTTGTTGACTGCAAGCTGCTTCATCAAAACCAAGGTGTACAACCTCAGCTGGCAGATAAAATAATTGCCTGCAGGCAAGGTGGACTGGTAAGTTGTGATGAGAAGGTAACAACCACAAATGTTGACCGTTAGCTTAATGGTGATCATTCACAAGGGGTAACTTTGCAATAACACAGAGATAACTGGAATAGAGGGGTTTGTAAGTGCGTGCAATACATAGGTCTGGTATTTGGGGGGCAAAGGCCCTCTGGGTTGTTGGGTGGAAAGGAGATTGGCAGGGCTTCTGAGTTCTTTTGCCAGCCAAACACCAATGCAAGACAGAAATGCGGATACACACTTATCCTTGCCTTGTGTCTTTTCTCCTGTGTTCCCCCCCCCCAGACTCCAAGGAGCCCACCCCTCTCCCCGAGACGACTGAGAATGTGCTTTGTGGCCTGGGCCTGGCCATAGGCATCCTGGGCATTGTCACAGGCACTGTCCTCTTCTTCAAGGCCATGAGGATGAATGACCACAACAGTCGCAGCCGGGGCGGACTGTGAGTCCCATCTCTTTCCATTTAGCAGTTGGGCCGAGTCAGTTTCCTGGATGGCTTTGCCATGGAGAAAGTGGGTGACTGGGCAGCATGGTGGGGGCAAGGGGGTATCACTCTCACCCCTCAGAGGATGCCCAAATCTGAGGACAGGCATTTGAGCCACATCTGAGCACTGGACTCAAGATCACCAAAGATGGGTTGAAACCTAAAAAGAACCACTGAGGAGCTCTGGGCATTCTCCGCTTTAAGTCACGTGGGGATATACAACAGAAATACTTCAACGTGATTTATATTCCAAGTGTGTCTCTCATTTTACCATTTCGTGCTCATGGTGGGGAAGGGGGTAGTTCTCCTTGCTAAGCAGACCCACTCTTTCCTTTCCCAGGTAATCAGCAAAGAAAGAGATGCTCCATTGTCTTGCAAGGACCTCCATCTCGCAAGGACCTCTTGTGCATCTCTCGCTCACCTCCCAGCCTGGCTTCCTCAGCTGCAAGAACCTCATTTTTGCTCTGCTCTGCCCCCCCCATAGCACCCCACTGGGACCCAAACCAAAGAGGCTGGATTGACCACTTGGCTGCTCCACCAATATCCATCCATATTGCATCCAGCAGCAACAACAAATCTAGGCCCTTTCATACATTTAGTTTCCTCTGAGCATCAGTCAGAAACCTAAATATATGCAAGGGCCTAAATTTGTTGTTGTTGTTGTTATTCTGTGCCTTTATGTCATTTCCAACTAAGATGAAGCTACCATGAGGTTTCCTTTGCAGAATTTGTTCAGAGCTATTTTGCCTTCCTCTGAGGCTGAGAGAGTGTGACTTGCAAAGGTCGACAGTGAGCTTCCAAGCAGGGATTTGAACTCTAGTCTCCAACGTGCCACTGTACCACTCTCTCTGTAAGGGCCCAGATAGTTGTGACTATAATAAAGAACCACTGACTCCATGGGATTTGCCTCCATGTTGACTCACCAATGGGTCTACTCTAGTTCAGACTAACCAAGAGGATCCCAGCTGCTGTTCCCTTTACTCAGAGGGTGACTGAGTGAAGGTCTCAAAGACATCTTTAAACCCCCTCCATTAAAGGGGGTTCCAGTTCCAGACATCCCCAATTTCCATCATGGCTACACTTTCACATCTTCATGCCTCACAATGGCGTTTTCAAACCTTACAAGGACATTCTAAAGTCATTTTAGAGGGAAGATCCATGTTATCTGAATACCCTCAAACGCGCCATCAGATCCCATCTGATTTTGGAAGCTCATCAGGGTCAGCCCTGGTTAGTCCTTGGATGGGAGACTGCCAACAAATACCTGGTGCTGGAGACAAAATATTGCAGAAGAAGCAACAGGCAAAGCCACCTCTGAAAGTATTTCTGGCCTAAGAAAACCCTATGAAATTCATGGAGGTCGCTGTCTTCCACCTTTAGGATCCTATGTATTCCTGCATGGCAGAAGGGGCTTGCATGGACCAGGCAACTTGAAGACACATATTCACACTGAAAAATTTAAGGCCTAAATACCCTAAAAAGCACTGAATTTGTCTGATCTTGGAAGCTAAGCAGGTTAGGCCCTGGATAGTCCCAGGTGTTTGAGGCAATATTTCAGAAGAAGGGACTTGCAAACCCTTTTGACATTCATGGACTTGCCCATAAGTAAAGACCTGCAGGCATGCAAACAATTGCAACTTTTGCATGGAGTCCCAGGATCATGGCTCAGGAGGATTAACGCCTTCCCCCTTTTTGGTTGAAGGAAAGTGAAGGAAAGACATGTTGGATTCCCCGGTATGTATGTGGGGAAGGTTTTCTGCTTCATACTCAGGGCACCTTGCTGTGATGGGGTCGCCTTCAGTTGGAAATGACCTGAAGGCACACAACGCAATAACCTTCTTCCAGTTCAGCATGAAAAAGGAGGATTCACCTAGTTTGGTCTGGAAAGAGGCCCTAAAATCTCTCTGCCTTGGAAAAAGTGCTCTTTCTGCTTCTATTAATGAATGTGTAAAATCCTAACTCTGTATTTCATATAGATTGCCAAGCAGAGCTCAAATAAACAAAACTTAAATTCTAATGCTGCATTTTAAAATCATGCTGATTGATCATTTACACTGTTTTAAATTTGTTAGGCTGGTTTTATTGTCTGCTGCTCTGGGGGAAAAAGGGTGGCAAATAAAGCAATAGTTGCATTATTAAAAAGGGTAGCAAATAAATAAAATAGTTGCATTATTATAGTTATAGGCTTCTTCATCTTCTTTTAAAACTGTAACCCAAATCGAGGGAATGGGGTTCCTTTGCCAAACACATTGGACCCACAAGGGTCATATGGAGAAGTAAGCCGTACCTTGTTGGTCCTTGTTGTCAAATGCAAGTATGCTTTCCACATAGATTATTTCCAGCTATTTATTTAAATTGAGGCAGATAATGAGATACTAAATGGCAGATCATTCCTGATCAGAATGAATGACATTTATTACCAGCACAATGACCAGCACAAAACAATATAATGCAATACAATATAGTAGAATGACCAATACAAAAGCAGTCCAAGCGTTACAAATAAAAAAGAAAAGCATCATGGAGATGCCTCAGACAAGGGTTATAAGATACTAGGATAAATATTATTGTACATCAAATTTTGTCAATTTTCTCAGTGACTCAGAAACCAAAATAAATTCTAAAAACTATATGATAAGAAATTATTCAAATAGTAAATGAAATAGTTAAAATTAAAAATAAAACACCATTCTGCATTGGCAAGCTATCGCAACAACGCAAAAACTTGCCGCCTTGGCTGTAATCCCTGGCTGGTGGTCAGCCCAAAGACAGTCAATATAGTCAGGTTCTAGGCAAGAATATACTGAATATGTTTTGAATTCCTAACAGAATTAGAACAGAACTGCATCAAAACAATATATTAGATCTAGACATAACTCTTTTTCTGCAAAGAGTTGAAGAAATGTTGTGCTTTACGAAACACACTTTTTCTGCAACTAACCTGGGATTTCTTGTGACCGCACTATAAGTTTCAACCTCTGCCTAAAACTTTGGTGCAATCTGGGTCTTGGAGAGCACAGGTTAAAAGGTTTGTTTATTTGACTTATGTCTCTTCCCATTCTAGGAACCTCTGTATTCCTGTATGGCAGAAGAAAGGGGTTGGACTGGATGGCCCTTGGGGGTCCCTTCCAAATCTAGGATCCTATGTTTTCCTGCATGGCAGAAGGGGCTGGACTGGATGGCCCTTGGGGGTCCCTTCTAACTCTATGCAGGAATACATAGGATCTTAGAGTTGGAAGGTACCCCCAAGGGCCATCCAGTCCCACCACCTTCTGCCATACAGGAAAACAGGGAGAAATGTAAGGTACTGCACTTAGGGTGGAAAAATGAAATGCACAGATATAGGATGGGAGACACATTGCTGAATGAAAGTACATGTGAAAGGGATCTAGGAGTCCAAGTGAACATGAGTCAACAGTGCAATGTGGCAGCTAAAAAGGCCAATGCAATTTTAGGCTGCATCAATAGAAGTATAGTGTCTAGATCAAGGGAAGTAATAGTGCCACTATATTCTGCTCTGGTCAGGCTCCACCTGGAATAATATTGTGTCCAGTTCTGGGCACCACAATTTTAAAAGGACATTGAGAAACTGGAGACATTTGTCCAAAGGAGGGCGACTAAAATGGTGAAAGGGCTGGAAACCTTGTCCTATGAGGAAGGACTCAGGGAGCTGGTGTAAGACCCAGCAACCTCCACCAGAAATCCACAACAGCAACTTGCTTGAAAGCAGTGAAGTTGTATTGGAAATACAGGCAGATGTGACTAGACAAACTTTTCAGCAGAATCTAACAAGCCAAGCCTCAAACACTAAGTTAAAACCACTCAGCCCCCACCTAATTTTCCTGTGGGCAGTCCTACCCCACCTTCCTCTAGCTTCCCAGGCCAGATCAGCCTGTGAAGCCAACCTGACCTTGGACAAGCCGCAGAGATGTCTCCAGCTAATTAAACATAACATTCCATTCCCTAACAATCATTCCCAACCCCCCATAACAAGCACCCAACCCCCCATAACAAGCAGGCAGAACTACAACTAAAGCAATTGCTAAGCGAGATGAGCAGTAGCTATAGTGAATGTGAATATTGATTAGAAATTGGCTTTGGAGTTCTGACAGCTGGGGATGTTTAGCCTGGAGAAAAGAAGGTTAAGAGGTGATATGATAGCTCTGTTTAAATATTTGAAGGGATGTCATATTGAAGAGGGAGCAAGCTTGTTTTCTGCTGCTCCAGAGAACAGGACCTGGAACAATGGATGCAAACTCCAGGAAAAGAGATTCCACCTGAACATTAGGAGGAACATCATGACAGTAAGGGCTGTTCGACAGTGGAATGCACTCCTTCCTCAGAGTGTAGTAGAGTCTCCTTCCTTGGAGGTCTTTAAACAGAGGCTGGATGGCCATCTGTTGGGGGTGCTTTGATCTGGATTTCCTGCATGGCAGAATGGGGTTGGACTAGATGGCCCTTGCGGTCTCTTCCAACTCTATGATTCTATGATTCAGTCCCAAGGAAGGGGTTGGACTGGAGGCCCCTGGGGTCTAAGATTCTAGGATTCTAAGTGCAGTGCCCCAGAGATGGGATGATGGGTGCCTTCCTTTGCCAGCTGTTGGGCTCCTTCTTCCATCCTGCTGGAGCCTGCAATACTTTCCAGAGATATGAACTAATGGCATGTACAGACAGGCCACAATAAAGCTGCTTCAGGTCACTTTGGAGGTAAGCTGTTTAAATGACACACACATACATTGGTGTTATTTTTCTCCCCCTGAATGTGACGTTTTTTCCATCCTGTCAGCCTTGTAATTGTACTGTTGGTTTTATATTGCTATTTTATTGTATATTGTTTTTAAATTGTTTTTATTATGCTGTAAACCGCTATGATCCATGGAATAGCGGTATATAAATAAATTTTATTATTATTATTTATTATTATTATACACTGTGCCAAAACTGCGTTCCAGTCCTTAGGACTAGAGCGTGGCTTTGGTGTGGCTTCCAGACTCTTAGGATGCATGCATCATTTAAACAGCATACCTCCAAAGTGACCCAAAACAGCTTTATTTTGGCCTGTCTGTACAAGCTCCAAGTCTTGCTTTTTACAAAAGTGAAAGCTTCCTTGCCCAGCAACTGATGACAGGCCATCACCGAGGCCTGCCATTGGCTCAGATGGAGGAAAGTCCCCTGGCCATAAACATCAGCCACAAGAGATGCCAAGCCCTGGCTTTTGTATTCAGGTGACAAGGCCAGGCTGGACTTGCAGGGAAATTCCCAGAAGGCCCAGGGCCAGAATGGCAGAGAGGCAGGGAGGGAGGGGTCCCTGGGTCTGTCCAGGGAAGGGGCAGAGGAGAGATCCTTGGCCCTTTCCCAGCAGCACTGGGTCCCCAAGCAGCCTTCCCTTTGGGGGGGGGGGAATCCATCCACAGCCCTCCCTGCCTCCCTTCCCAGGAGAGCAGCTCCCAGTTTGACACAAAGGAGGAGGAAGAAGGAGGAGGAGGAGGAGGAGGAGGAGGAGGAGGAGGAGGAGGAGGAGGAGGATGGAGGGGAAGAGAAGGCTCCCCAAACGGAAATAATAATAATAATAATATGATTTCTTTATATTCCACTTTTTCACAAGGAATCAAAGCGGATTACAACAGGTATAGCAATAAAACAGCATACAGTTAAAAATTACAATTAAAAGAACAACCCCATATCCCAACCCTCCTCCATCATAAAAATAATCGAAAACCATAAAAGGAAATTAAACAGCAGGATATTTTAAAAACATACCAATTACAAGTTCACTAAAAGTGCAGTTAGATTTGGGAAGAAAAATGCCTTCTTTGAGGGGATGACAGGGCCAATGATTTCGGTAAGGAGAAGCTAGCCTAGAAAGGCTAATCTGGAAAGGCTTGCCGGAAGAGGAGATCCGTCTTGACAGCCTTTTTAAAGGCTTTCGAGGTGGTAATATGATGGATCTCGTCCGGCAGGTCGCCTAGGAGCAGCCAATGAGAAGGTCCTCTGGGTCACCACAGGCATCTGGTCTTCTTGGGTTGCAGCAGGTTCTTCCCAGAGGACCTAAGCATGTGGGGTGGATTATGAAGAAAAAGGTGCTCCCACAAATAGTCTGGACCCAGGCCATGTAGGGCTTTAAAGCTTAGAACCAATAACTTGTACCTCGCCCAGAAACTAATAGGCAGCCAGTGGAGAGATTTTGGCACAGGTGTGAAATGGGCAGTTCTAGATGTGCCTGTGACCAGCCTGGCTGCCATATTTTGTACCAATTGAAGTTTCTGAACTTGGCACAAGGGTAGCTCCATGTAGGGCGCATTGCAGAAGTTGAGACGAGAGGTTACCAGAGCATGTACTATTGCTTCAAGGTCTCCCCTTTCCAGGAAGGGCCGCAGTTGGCGTATGGTCCGAAGCTGCCAACAGCTTCCTCCTTTCCCATCAGCCTGCAGCAAAGGGGTCTCAAAGGGACCTTCCAGACTGAGAGATAAAAAGGAGCCAGTTGTCATGAGCTTCTGTAGACTTGACTCTGCTGCACCTGAGGAAGAATTAAAGTGTAGGAAAACTCCTTCTCCCTTTCTCTCTGTTAGTCTCAAAGAGGCTGCAAGGTCCCACTATCCTTTTTGGGTGGTAGTGGACTCTCCTTCTTTGGAGGTGTTTAAACAGAGCTTGCAATGGTCAGTGCTTTGACTGTGTCTTCCTGCATGGCAGAAGGGGGTTGGACCGGGCGACCCTTGAGGTCTCCTCCAGCTCTATAATTCTATGCTACTACAAGTCTGTGTTCTTTCTGGAGTGTTTTTCTGTGGTGTCAATTCCTGCATGGCAGAAGGGATTAGATGGCCTTCCAGCTCTAAGATGAAAACAGACGCAGAGCTGTATGAACCAGACTGGTTCCTCTGCCATTCAGGAGTCAGACGACTGTGGCTGCATCCACACTGGAGACATAACCCAGTTTGGCACCCCTTTAACTCTTTCTGGCTCAAAGCTATGGGATTCTGGGAGCTGGAGTTTGTTGTGGGCCCAGAGCGGAGCAGATATAGGCTGGAAAGGAAAGTGGGGTGAAAAGAGGGAGTAGCTCTTCAAAAGGGAAGACGATGAGTAGGGAATGTGGAAGAAAAAGAGGAGAAAGGACGCTTCCTGCAAGACCATTTGGGGAATGTGGAGGAACAGTGGCCACTGCCCAGCACAAAGCAGCTTTAAAGTCCCTTGTAATTGCAAGTCAAGCTGCTGTTTATGAAAAGGAAACAGAGAAGAAGCTCGTCTAAAGCATGGACTTTGTTTGGAGGCTAGCACCATCTAGCGGCCTCTGTATGTTACAGCAGCCCAAGAGTGGATGTTTAGCTGGATTTTTGGAGAATGAGAGAAATTAATTTGAATCAAACACATAAGATTTAATAAAAGAGTTAAAAACACATGGATAGAGTAGAAATCATGTAAAACTATATAATAGTATGCTATAATTAGATTATACATATAGATAAGGAACCACATATATACTATTATAATCAATATATATAACATGTTTACTTTATAAAAGTTTGTTGGGCTGTAAGTTTCTAAATATACAAACACTTGAACATTGTTATCTATTAAATACGTTACTTTGCAAGCATAGGATCTGAGCAAACATGAACCCTGTGTGCAGCATGTTCTGGTTTTGGGAGGGAATAAGGAGAAGTAGAATAGGCTCACAGAGCTGGAAGGAGGCCCCAGGGCCCATCTGGTCCACCTCTCACCCTTAAAGAAGGATTTCTTTACTAGTGGGCAGATGTGAGAGAGAGGGGTGTAAGTGCCAGTGGTGTACCTACTATATCTGACACCTATACTCCTTCCTCTCTTCATTCAACAGCCTTTTTCCGGGTCTGGTGGAGCTGCAGCCCAGATGGCGATGGAGGTGGAGGAGACCTCCTTTCCCACCCGGTCAGCAGATCCTCCAGATCCAGAAGGCAGCCCCTTCTTGCCACCAGCATACTGCTGTCCGCACCCCCAGCATGCCCTCCATAAGCCCAGAGACTCAGAACGTGGCCCAGGTGACCCATCTTTGGCCAAGGAGGAGAAAGTGAGCTTTCCATTCTGGGAGGGAAAAGGTCCGGCGGTGGGAGAGAAGCCAGAGACCTGGTGGGTCCCCTTGGTCCAAATGCTCGCAGGAGGCAGGCCTCGCCTCCTGCACTTTGGTCTCTTCTCTCTCCCTGGGAGGCAGCGGGGAATGTGGCCTGGGCTGGCCCTCAGCATCCTGGGGGTCATCGTGGGCCCCATCCTCTTCTTCAAGGCCAGGAAGATCAAGGAAGGGAATGGTCTCCATCGCAGCAGGGGACTCTTGGGAGGGGGAGGAGGAGGAGGAGGAGGAGGAAGGGCTTTCAGTGGGGGCAGCTGGAGGGTAAGGGCCACCAATGAGGCAAACAACTGGTTCTCCTGCTCTTCCGTCCCTTTCTCTTCCTCCTCCTCCTCTTCCCTTTCTCCTTTTCTTCTTCTTCCTTCTTCCTCCTCTTTTTACTCCATCTCTTCTCCTCCTTCCTCTTCTCGTCCTCCACTGCTTTCTCCTCCTCCTCCTCATTCTCTTCACTTCTTACTACTTTTCTTTTTCTTCCTCCTCCTCTTCTTCCTCCTCCTCCTTTCTTTCTTCCCTTCCCACTTTCTCTTCCTCTTCCTCCTCTAACACGTCTCCCTTCTCCTCTTCTTTTTCTTTTTCTTCTTCTCCTTCTTCTCTTCTTACACTTTTTCTTCCTCCCCTCCTACTCTTCCTTACACTTATTCCCCTCCTCTTTCTCCTCTTTTTCTTCCTCCTTTTTCTTGCACTACCTCTTCCTTATTGACTTCCTTCTCCTTCCCTTCTTCCTCTTCCTTCTTCTCTTCCTTCTCCCTATTCTCTTCTTATATTCCCTCTTCCTCTCCTCTCCCGCTTACACTTATTCCTCCTTCCCCTTCTCCCTCCCCTTCCCCTTCTTCCTCTTCTTCTTCCGCTTCCTCCTCCTTCTCCCTCCAATAGTCATCTATTGGCTTCCAGGGAGAAGTTCAGTCCGGATTGGCTTTGGGGCCTGATCATCTGTCTTGTCCTTTTCCAGGTAATCCAGCTGAACCCAGGTGGCTTTTCTGCCCCTCTGGACCCCGGCTTTCTTCAAGGAGGGCCTCCCTTATGTGCCGCTTCTCCTTCCTGGACCAGACTTGCTTGCAAAAATTAGCCTTGAGAACCTGCTCCTCTCTTGCAAAACCTTCTGCCTTCCTCTGCTGAAAGTACCCAAACTGGGCCCCAAATTCCCAGATCCTGCTGGGCTGGGTGTCTCTTGCCTCTTCCCAGGTGAAAATGGACACCATTAAGCATCGTACCTTCAGAAACAACCCACGGGCTCAGAGAAGAACAAAATTATAGCTCAATGGATTAAATGAAATTAGAGGTTTGTTCCTTTCCATTTGCTTAGAGAGATGATGGGAGAGGGAACCTTTCATCCAGTCTATTTGGTTCTACTTTGTGTTGAAAGCAGAGTGGAGGGTGAGCCCTGGCTGAACTATTGCAAATGCATTGAGCTCTTTGGGGAAATCTTTGCAAGCTGCAAAAAGGAATCAATTAAGTCTTCAAGTACCAACTGTACCAAGATGCACCTTTGTTCTCTGAGATGGAGATTTGCACCCGGACTTTTCTTTTTGGCTGGGGCTGAGCCTAGAATTTGAACCCTTGTCTCACATTTAGCGACAGGCCATGAAAACTGGAGACTCAGAGCCAGGCCTTCAGATCTGACCACCCTAATTATTTTAAGAGCCAGAAATGCGTATGCATTTTTGCAAAGGAATAAAAAAAAAAGGTGTGCTTTGGATTAGAGTGGCAATCTTGCAGCCTCCTCTGAAGGTTTTTGTACTGCAGCTCCCAGCATCCCTCACCCTTGGCTCTGCTGGCCAGGGGCTGATAGGATTTGCAGTGTGAAGCATTCTGACCCCTGTTTCTTGGAAATTAAATTCTTTATTCTGTGCCAAGTAGCCTCACCAGGACTACCTCCATTCCTGTCCTCTGGAGCTCATGGCTCAGGAAGGAAGGGTCCTTTATTAGGCAGAATGGTAATGGGGGGGGGGGGAGACTGGAGACCCCCTGCCCCAGGGGCTGCTGGGATGTGCAGATTGTCCAGGGCAGATGTCTTTGCTCAGGCAGCAGTGGTTCATCCTGGGTCTATTTTGCTCAGCCAAAGTAGGGAGGGGGCTTTGCGAATTGATCTGGGGTTAAGGGATGTCCCTGTTGTGGCTGGAGTCCCGACAAGACTAACCAGACCCCCAGCTGGCAAGGAGCATCTGGAAACCCAAAACCCCAGTGGAGAAAGGCATGCAGCTCATCTCATTTGGGATCCTGTTTCTAAACTGGGCAGAGGAGGATTTCACCAGATCCAACCTGGCCATTAGCTTCATGCACAAAATACTTTTTGCTTATACAAAGCTTTCTTGCTTAGAATAAAAGCTTTCGTAAGAAGGTCTCCTCTTTTCCGCTCTCTTCATTTGCCTTTGCTCAGTTGTGTGGGGGTTTAGGGGTGCCATCTCTCATCTTGGGAGGCCAAGAGAAAGTCTCTGCAAAGTGAGAAGTGGGGAAGGGGCAAGGTGACCTCTCAGTGACTTTCACACTAAGTTAATAAATTTGGGATGTTGATGAAGCCTCATTGCAGCCAGTGTCCCAATGGCACACCTATTCTTGAGATGAGGGACTGGGGTTGCCTTGGGGTCATGGCAGCTGAACTTCTGTCCTGTTCCTCAGAGGGACACTTTTGGGAGGGCCAAGCGGCTAAAAAGGGGAGGTGGGGTGCCGCCGGCGCTGCCATGGTCCCCAGGGAGTTTACTCCTTCTCTCAACCTGAAGTCTTCCATGCTTCAGGGATGAAGCCCACCCTTCATGCTTCTCCCAAAGTCACGGCTCACATGGAGGCAGAGACCCAGAAGGGCATGAAGACTGGGTGCTGCTTCTGCTAGCTGCCAGGAGGACAGAACCAGGGCCTTCGTCATGATAGAGCTGAGGGCAACATCACAAATGGACAGATGACACATGCACAGGAAAGCTGCATTGGCCATTTAACAAATCCAAACAAAAATCCATTTGTGATATCTTTGTTGGCCAACCCAAATGCACAATATACTTGTTGCAATGGGCTTCTTCATCAGGCAAGATGTTATATACCTAACAGAAGGTGTAAAAACAATTGGAGATGTCAGTCAGATGACGGGGAGGATGTCTTTTGCAGGCAGGCTCCCATGGCAATAGGGAGATTTCCAAAGTCCAGGGAATGTAAAGTCCCTTTGCCTCTCAAGAGGGACCCTGGCAGCCTGGCTAGCTAGTGGTCAATCGTGATGTGGGCTCACCTAGCCAAAGGGGGTTGGGCAGGAGGAGGCAGAGGCCTCACAGGGTCATGGGACCTTACCACACTGGGATTTTTTGAGCACAGAAGTAGGGTCACTTCGTATTGGTCGATGCGTATTCGCGTTATATTGCATTGGTGTTTCACACCTGTGAACTCAGAATACGTATTGGCCAATGCGATATAATGTAAATATGATTTGGCCATTGCGTATTCACGGTGGGGTTCCGAATGGAAGGCAGCCGGCTCCTCTGTTTTGCGAGTGCGCCAAATTAAGGGATTGACGGGATCCGTATTGATGGCCAGTGCGAAACCTCTGCTGCTTTGGCTGGTGTGTACATCCAATCCGCTGGTTCTCCTGAAGACCACCGGTTACAAATTTCCCATGATGCTGCGCTGGAATTTCCCCCATCTCCTTCCGTTGGCCCTTTCCCCTTTCAGGACAACCGCCGGGGCTGGGGAGCCATTTTTCCACTGAACGACGAGATAAAGCAGAAACCTTTTGTGTCGGGGGGGGGGGGGG
>JACSCI010000013.1:15569569-15593823 GCA_016801065.1 Sceloporus tristichus | reverse complement strand
TATATATATATTTATTACTTTCAGGTATTGTTTTCTTAGTTTTACTTAGCTACAAATTTAGTTAACTTCTCCACAGTCCTGTAATTAACAAACTTATATCCAGGACCCTCACACCGTCCTTATCTTTAGGTTCTTTTCCTAAACCTATACCAGCCACCAAGGCTAAATATCCCTCAGGATATGACCCCACAGCAGCTCCCTCTCTTCCGTTTCTGTGTGCATAAGGAATCCCTCAACACTGGACTCTACCCCTATAAGTCCTCCACTTATAGGGACCTTAAGTATAACTGTCCCTCTCTGGACTTAGCAAGACCCTCTTGCTCTGGAAACCAAACCCTATCTCTTCTGAAGTTCCTAACTGCCACAATGGGACTTTCAGTATTTCCCTGCCAGCATCTCATTGGCTCAGGCAGGTGGCTCATGATTGGCTGCCGCTATTGCTAGGCTATTCTATCTTTTCTCCACAGACACCTCTCTAGGAATCTTTAGGTCCTCCAGTGAAACTCTGTGGTCAATGTCCAATAAACACTGACCATAGAATTGCACCAGAGGAGCTACAAATGCCTAGCAGAGTGTTCTCTATAGGAATCTCTAGGTCTTTCAGTGCATTTTAACTAAAAATTGACCATAGAGTTTCACTGGAGGACCTAGAGATTCCTAGAGAGAACATATTAATTGAAGCCGTGAATAATCAAAGCCGCAAATATGAAGGGATGAGTATAGTTTTCTTTTAAGTCTTTTGCAAGTGTGTGTTTCAATCTTCTGTTCCAGTTGGCTTCCCATTCTTTTAGTTTTATATCATAGAACCATATGAGACCCCAAGAAGGACCCTCATCCAGTCCAACCCCATTCTGCCATGCAGGAACTCTCAGTCAAAGCATCCTCATTGACTGACGGCCATCCAGACTCTATTTAAAGACCTCCAAGGTAGGAGACTCCACCCCATTTTATCATAGCTTGGTCTATTGTTTCCTTTTCCATATTTATCATTAGTAGCGTTTGTAAATCTTTGAAATCGCTTTTCTTTTTTCCTAACACCAGTATTTCATCTAATTCTGTTTGATCTTTGGCAAAGCCTTGTAATTTGCTGTCTATCTTGCATCTGTCTCTTTCCTAGCAGACAAGGTCCCATCATCCTCTAGAGTGGGGTAGTTCCTCCCATTTGCTCCTAAGTAGGCAGGGAATAAATACAAAAGCCCTCCCTTAGGAAGCCAATCTTTTTTCCTGCCTACACTCCTAGTAGGCTGCATTTTGGAAGAGCTAGCCAAGTTACCTTTTCCAAGCCCCCTTTGGTCTGGATTCTCCCTGGTCTTTCCCTTTCTCTGCCTCATTGCCATTTTGCCCTCGCTATGGACAAGATTCCAGCTGAAGCTGCGACGGAGGGCTTATGACTTCCTCTGCCTTGGACAGGGTCAAACAGCTCAGGGACACAGAGTTGGGCACGCAGAGTTGGTTATCACCTTTAAAGCCCTAAATGGCTTGGGTCCAAGCTATCTCAGAGACCGCCTCTTCCCATACAATCCTCCCCGCGCCCTACACTCCTCTGGGAGGAACTTGTTGCAGCCTCAAAAACCGAGGCTTGTGGCGACCTCCCGAAGGGCTTTCTCTGCTGTCGCCCCCAGGCTCTGGAACGACCTGCCGGACAAGATCCATCAATTAACATCTTTGGACAGCTTCAAAAAGGATGTCAAGACGGATCTCTTCCGGAAGGCCTTCCCAGACTGAAATATCCCGGCCTCAGGATCTCCCCCCTCCTCAGTAATGTCTCCAAAGCCCCCTTTTCTTTTCTTTAGAACTGAAGTTGTAATGGTTTATAGGTTGGCATTATGTTGTTTAATTTATTGTTGTTCTAACTAGTTATTGTGGTTTTAATTTAGATATGCAGTTTAATAACTTTTTAAGGGGGAGGGAAATATACTGTTTTTATGCTGTATGTTATTTTAATGTTGTAAACTGCCCAGGATTGGTTCGCCACAGGGCAGTATTATTATTATTATTATTATTATTATTATTATTATTATTATTATTATTATTATTATGCTGAGAGATTCTTCCTATGTGCTGAAAGATCATGATTGCGCACCCATGAAAACATGTGGAGCTTCTTGTTTGTCAGATCAAAAGGAAGAATCTCCTGTCAGTTAGACATAAAAGTTAAATCGTACTCCTCCCCTCAGGAAACTCAAGTTAACTATTACTAAGTACACAAACCCAAAGGTCAGACACAGATGTTTAACCAGCCTTGCTGTGATTAATCAATTATCCTGCATTTCTTACTTGCTTGTCTCTGTCTATAAAAGGGATGGACTTTCCTAGGAGTTTATCAGACAAGGGAAATTGGAAGTATAATCCAATGGCAATCTGAAGACAATCATAGGGTTTCACGTTATGGCATGATAACCCACTACACGCAAATTTGGGCAATGGGAAGTCAGTCCAAGCGCAATCATGGGGTTTCATGTTACTGTGTGATAGACTGCCACACACAATTTCAGGCAATGGCATGCTATTTTCGGGCAATGGGAAGCCAGTTCGAATGCAATGAGTATTCATGTAATTTCGCTGAACTAGCGACTTTAAGTGAATGCGTTCTGGCCCCTTTCTTTTCATTTGAATTTAAGAGAAATTCCTCCCGTTTGATAAAGTCCCATATCCGTTGTCAATTAAATTAGCCAAGTGTCAGTTCAGTTGATCAGGATCAATTAAACGGTGCATACCAGATGGCTGGTCTTGTCTGATTTCTCTGCACAGCCAGGGAAGGGGTTCAGGGCCAGGGAGTGTGGAGGCAGCACTGACTCCAACTGACCTTCCAGATTTTGGGGCCCTCCGGGATTCCCCTGCCTTTTTACCAGCCTCATCGAGGCGATTTTTGCCATACCTGTGGGACACCCTTCCAGGGCCCCTTGCGTCCAGGGACACCCACCCTACTTCAGGGCACAGGTGGCTTCTCACCTGCCAACTGAGCCAGTCACAACTCAGAGGCTTTGGGAGCCGCCATCCCATTCAGTGGGGGTTCCCAGGACTGGGGAGATTCGGGGTCATCCTTGGCCTCCTCCTCGCTCCATGAGACCCTCGGAGTTGTTTCCACCACCACCACCCCATTGCCATGTCCCCAGCCCAGCCCAGGCCCCTCCTGGACAAGTCCCGACAACTGCCTCCAGTCCACCCTTTGGGAAGGGGGACAGTTGAACGCTGCCTCTGGTAGGCTGCTTCCCGCTCTCGCAAACAACGGCCACCACCTTCATCCCTTTCTTGCTGGCTCCCCATCCCAAGTGGCTCAGGTTAATGGCAGCAGCCTTTTCAACCACATGGATAGCGGCTGCCATCTTGGCCATGTGGTTGGTGGACACTATCTTGGCCAGGCACTTTTCAACCACCTGGATGGCTGCTGCCATCTTGGCCAGGCTGCCCTCCCCCTCTCTGACCCAAGGCTGATGGGCCTGCTGTGTGGCCTACTAGGAAACCAGGGTGAGTCCAGGGGAGGGGTCTCCCTGCCTGTGATGGAGTGCAAGGCCTCATACTTCTCCCATGAGGCAAATACAGGCCACTGAGCCTACCAGAGAGATATGTTTGGTCTCCCCCTCTCCCTCACCAAGAGAGCTAGAAGAGGGAGTCAGCTTGACCAGAGTCAATGTGGCCCCAAGTGGGTCATGCTCTCTTGACCTCAGAGCTGACAAGGATGGCCCTCCTCGATATATGGCTATTCCAGGTGGACGAGAGGGAGAGAGAGCCCAACTCATACTATCGGCATTGCTCTTCCATTGGATCTGGTAGCCTCCAGAAGGGCAGCTGGGCCAGGGTGGGGGGAACCGTTTCCACTGCTGCCACCCTCCACGCTAGACCCCCCCCGTTGCCATGCCAGCCTCAGGTGTCCAGGGCTGTATTAAACAAGCTGGCCCCCAGAAGTCCAGGCCGAGCTCAGACAGGGAGCCCAACAATCCCCTCTGCCATGGATTCTGAGGCCCTCCTAGTGGTCACCCTTGCCATGGACAGACATCAGGGAGGCCCTCAGTGTTTGTTTATTCTTGACTTGATTGACATCCTGAAGATTGCCTGAGACAGAGAGGCGGGGGGGGGGCAGCTTCTAATGAGTAATATGGGTCCAGGTCTGTGCCCATTGGGCCCTCTGCCACTACTTCCTGGGTGACCAGGGCTTCTGTCCTGTGGTTATAAACCTATTTGGGGGGTTCTTTACAGGCCACCCCGTTCAGGTGGGGTCCTAGTGTGCTGTCCTGGCCTCATTGGTCATAGTGACATAAGGTTGGCCATGCTACAGTCATGACAGAGCTTGGGGACAAAAGCCAAGCCAGCAGGGGTCCTTTACATTGGTCTTTAACAAGGGAAGCCCACAGTCTTCCTTCAGGGCCTCCTTAAGACTTTTCAGAAGGGACACTGAGGGACCTGAAACACTTGTGGGATGTTTCTCTTCTTGCCTATGGATAGGGGGAACGTCACCTGCACCAAGTGCAAATTGGTAGCCCTCCTAGAAGAGAAAGTACAGCAGCTGGAGGCCCAGGTCGCTACACTTCGGCATCATAGGGAGCAAGTGCTTTTCCTGGACAGAAAGGACCTGACTGTCCTGGATGGGAAACAAACAGAGGAGGTTGCTGGGGAGGAGGAGGTCACTTCACATACTACAAAAGTAGATGGTTGGCGGAATGTCACACACAGAAGTAAGGAAACCAGGGATCATTCGGTGAGCTTGCAGCTACAAAATTGATTTGAATCAGGGATGATGATGATGATAATTAACCTTTATTTACACAGCGCTGTACATACAATCTTTTTAATTAGACAGTTCCCTGCCCTCAGGCTTACAATCTAAAAAGACACGACACAAAAGGAGAAGGGAGTGGAGGTGAGGAAGGGTATGAGGTCCAGCAGTTCTTCTCTACCTCCGAGGCCTGGACCAAGGCAGATGGACTGGAGGGAGGGCTTGGCTTCTTGGAGCTAGCCTGCCTCTCTCTCCCTCAAGAAGGTGGATGAAGGGAGGGGTGTCCTCATTTCCCCCATTAAACCCCCTGGTCCTCCACTCTTTCCCTTTTTAGAGAAAACAGAGGCCAAGGAGGCTTCTTTATCCCTGGTTAGCACTTGGCCATCTTCTTCTCCGCACAGCGACCCTGTCCTTTCCTTGTTCTTCTTTTTACTGCAGACAGAACTAAAAAAGTCCTTTCTATTGCTTTTAATCTGTCTGGCAAACCTAAATCCATTCTGAGCATTAGCTTTCCTTACTTTCCCCCTCCGAATGCTGACTATAGGCCTGAATTCCGGTTTGGTTCTTTTCCCATTTTCTTTACAAACTTTTTTTTCCAACGCTTAGCTCAGTTGAAAGTTTTCTAGTTAATGATTTTGGTTCCTTTAGACATCTCCCATTTTTCACTTCTTAAACTTTCTACAAGTTTTAGCTTGAGCCTTTAGTACCTCAAATGTTGTTGTTGTTGTTATTATTAGAAAGATCATGAACGCCCTTCTTTGTCAGGATCCTTGTCCATGGGATTACAGCCAGTAATTCCCTAAGTTTAGAGAAACCAACTTCCTTAAAAATAATAATAATAATAATAAATTTATTTATATACCGCCCTTCTACAAAATCAGGGCAGTGCACAACATTCCACAAAATACAATAATACACATAGCAAATTATACATTCAGTTAAAATCCAATAAAATAATAAAACACTCCAGCCAGCTTGCTGTTGCTGACGAAAAGAAGAGGGTAGGGTTATTTGGGGCTCACATCAGGGTATGCCTGTTTGAATAGAAAAGTCTTCAGCCCCTTTTTAAACTGGGCCAGGGAGGTGGCCAAACAGAGCTCAATGGGCAGAGAATGCCGCTCTCCATGGCTTCCCCTTCCCACGGCCTGAAAATTCCCAAGAGAGGAGCCTGGTCACTCCGGCCGAAGGGAGGGTCCCACCACTTGCACCTCATTGACCGGGTCAATCCTCCCTGTTGGATAGGGTCAGGTATGAAACAGCCGACCCCCTTCTTGCCAATGAAAGGGTCTGCAAGAAAGGAAAGAAATTTGTTGTACTTGATGCTATGGTCAGAGGTTGACTGCCAAGATAGATATCAGAATAGTCGGAGTCTGCCATTACCACCAACTCTCTCTATTTGGAAGATGCGCTCATCTCTTCCATGAAGACATCATCCGTATCCTAAACCCTGGTCTCCAGAATCTGGCTCTCTCTAGTTGTCAGTAATTTCCCCTCTTTTTTGTTAGAAAAACAACAATTATAATGTTGGTTGATCAGAGAAATGCTGCTATCTACCCTGGTTTCAGTAAGGCCTTATCCTCTCTGTGGGTCCTTTAATGGGTCTAAACTGGCTCAAACACGTTTTTTTCTTTGTAAAAATTGTATTTATTAGATTTTAAAATGTACAAAAAGGTTAACGACATCCAGTTACAGAGAAAACAGGAAAAGAAATGAAGAAAAAAAGTAAACCATCCTGTACATACATAATACCTATATAAAACTAAAGCTACACTCAGTATACAGAATCTAATGCCATGAATACAACCACATCCATCACAAACTAAGCTAAATGATCTAAAACACAAAAGAACTCTGACCCCTTTAAACTGAAATGTGTAAAGGAAGCCTATTTGTGAAAATTATTCTGTTGTGATAGATCTGACTAAATCTACTTACTAGAGTTACTAATAATCAAACTGCAAATTATTCCATCACTAATTCTCTTATTGCTCAAGAAATTTATAAAGTGTTTCCAGTTTCCAAAAAGTAAACAAATCCTTATTTGGTTTATCTGTTATAGTCTGCCTCAGTTTAGCAACTTCGGGGCTCATTCTGCAAACTTGGCTGATGGATTCTTCCATTGTTGGCGCTTCGGTTCATTCCCATTTTGGGGCCAATACTGTTCTTATAGTTCATATTTGTTTTCTGATTCCAGATCTATAATACCCAACAGAAACACTTCTGGTGACATTTACAAACACTGTCTTTTAAACTGTGTGAATTAACACACCAATCTTAGACCAGGACCAAATCCCATGCATCAATTTGCACATTATGGCCCATATTTTGTGGCCTACCTTATCATGCATTGTTTTATCAATTTATCTTCCGTCTCCAGGATCACCTCTGAACAAAAGTCATTTCCTCCAGATTCATTACACAATTCTTTCTTATCTTGGTTAAATCTCTTCATACCTTGCAAGGAACTAAATGGATTAATAGAATCGTAGAGTTGGAAGAGACCACAAGGGCCCTGATCCAGTCCAACCCCCTTCTGCCATGCAGGAAATCATAATCAAAGCATTCCTGACAGATGGCCATCTAGCCTCTGTTTAAAGACCTCCAGGGAAGGAGACTCCATCATTCTCCATTGAGGGAGTCTCCTTCCCTCAATGAGGGAGTGTGTCCCACTGTCAAAGAGCCCTTACTGTCAAGAAGTTCCTCCTAATGTTAAGGTGGAATTTCTTTTCCTGTACTTTGCCTCCACTGCTCCATTGTGTCCTATTATCTAGAGCAGCAGAAAACAAGCTTGCTCCCTCCTCAATATGACATCCCTTCAAATATTTAAACAGGATTATCCATTAAAAGTCTATACTCTCCTCAAGAAGTTACTATCTTGATTTAAGATGGCAACTAACTTGATTCAGGTATGGAAGATCCTTATGCCCTGCAGATGGCAAAAAGTGGAGGACCTCAATTCCTCTGGTATTAAATAGGGGCATGCAAGAGGGCAGCCATTGAAACTAATGGCGTTTGCCATCCATGGATGCTTAAATCTGCAGTTGGGAAGCCCATGTTGGGGCATTCATGCTATATATATATCCTTTATACACTTTAGCCAATTTCTCTGGGGTAATATACATTTATACATAGTTTTGTACAGATTTTCTTTATATCTTTTTCCATTGATCCATTCAAATTTATGTCTCAATTTATTTTGTCCAATTAATTATGTACATTTTGCCTATCAAATGACTACCAAATGAATGTGCATAAAAACTTTAAGTTATGATTTCCCCCTCTTCATAATGCCAGTTCTTCATATCTTCTCTCTTCCCTTAATTGATAATATGACAGCCATTGTACTTTAAACCCTTCACTTTCTAATTTTTCATTCTTTTTCAGAAAAGCTCTTTTGGCATTTCATACATTTAGCTGGTTTTCCCCATGTGGATTCTTTGATGTGAACGTAGATGATTACTCCGACTGAAGCTCTTCCCGCATTCCACGCATTTATATGGTTTCTCTCCGGTGTGGGTTCTTTGATGTAAACCTAGATGTCCACTCTGAGTGAAGCTCTTTCCACATTCCATGCATTTATATGGTCTTTCTCCTGTGTGGGTTCTTTGATGTGAACTTAGTCTTCCACTCTGAGTGAAGCTCTTTCCACATTCCATGCATTTATATGGTTTCTCCCCTGTGTGGGTCCTTTGATGTGAACGTAGACTTCCACTCCAACTGAAGTTCAGTCCACATTCCATGCATTTATATGGTCTTTCTCCTGTGTGCTTTCTTCTATGTAAACGTAGATCTCCACTTCGTTTGAAGCTCAGGCTGCATTCCATGCATTTATATGGTCTTTCCCCTGTATGAGTTCTTTGATGTAAATGTAGACTTCCACTCTGACTGAAGCTCCTTCCACATTCTATGCATTTATATGGTTTCTCCCCTGTGTGGATTCTTTGATGTGAACTTAGCTGTCCATTCTGTCTGAAGCTCTTTCCACATTCCATGCATTTATATGGTTTCTCCCCTGTGTGGATTCTTTGGTGTGAACATAGATGTCCACTCCAACTGAAGCTCTTCCCACACTCTATGCATTTATATGGTCTTTCCCCTGTGTGGGATCTTTGATGTAAACGTAGATTTCCATTCCAATTGGTGTGGGTTCTTTGATGTGAATGTAGGTGTTCATTCCCTATGAAACTCTTCCCCCATTCCATGCATTTATATGGTCTCTCTCCCATGGGAACACTGAAATGTGTGTTTAATTGTGATTTATATTTACATATTTTCCCACAGACAGGACACTTTCCGTGATCTGAGCCTGCAGCCAGATGTTCAGAAAGTTCGGCACCCTGAGAGGCAGAGGAGTTGTTCTTCTTGTTTGTCCTTTGGTTTCCCCTTTTGCTTTTCAGTTCTTTTTCATTTCCAAACTCCTCTTTTCCCATGAAAGGCTCTGTAATTTCCATTGATGTCACAAGTGGCTCTTCATAGTTCTTATTCTGCTGCTCATTACCTGTTTCATGAAAAAGGAGAACCAATTAGGAGCCAAACACAGAAGCCATGGACCAGGCAAGAATCAATCTGAATTATTTCCTTTATCTTATAATCTCCCCATTCCTTTTAACATTATTTACTTTTGCTTAGAGACTCTTTCAGCCAATAAATCATCAGTTCCATTCTGTTCAATATCCCTTTTATCTCCAGTAGACACAGAGGTCTGTCCCTCTTTCCTTTTGGAATAGAACAGGCATTTCCAGTTCCAGAAGCTTATGCAAAGTAAAGGAAAGTCGACAGGTGTAGCGAGATTAGAGGAAGAAGATTCCCTGAAATGGGAAAATGAACTTCCTACTGCCAGTCTTTTCTATCTGTCCCAAGTCAAAGGAAGCTCCTGGTCAGACACTGAAGGGAAGATGGACCAAGGCCAAGACTAGAGACTTTATCCTACTGGGGGCAATTTGACAAATATGAATAACACCAAACTAAACCCTCTGGACTCTATTCTGGGGACAAACCGAACAAATGCATGGAATGTGGGAAATGCTTGTGTCAGCATGAAGAACAATGTTGACATCCATGCCTTTGTTTTGGGTCAGAAGCCACTGAGTATGGCCAGTCCACCAGAATCATTCATAATTCTTAAATGGGTCAGACTCTTCTCAATAAAATTCAGCACAAGCAGAAACCTTCCCCAAACCCACTGCTCCCCTAATCCCCAGACAGGACATCTCTTGACCGGACATCTAGGCAGGTACCTGCAGGTCCTTCTCCTTCCATGGAGACTTAGTCAAAAAGGTCTTCTCCTTCCAGACGGGAGATGAGATCTGGTTTAGGATATTCTGCCAAAGAAAACAGAGAGAGAATACCTAGGCATTGCTGGTGTTATTATTTTATTGACTTATATCCCACCTGTCTCCCAGTATAGATACTCAAGAGATGAACAGCACACTTAAAAGTTCTAGATGCGGTATCCCAAAGGTGCTCCCTAATATTCTGGCTTAACTGATCTGCTCCCTGATTTCTTCTATGGCCCCAAGAAAATGCCAAGAACCAGGGGAAATGTTAGAGGACTAGTCCTGCCTTAGGTTGGGTGAGGACACCATCCCAGTTGCTGAGTGAAGACATATGTGCGTGTTGTGTGTTGTGGCCTGCCTTCCACTCCCTCAGCCAGTCCAGGTCCTGCACATGGAATGGGAGCGGGTGCCATCTTGGTAGGCAGGACAATGGCTGGGGCTGGCTGTGCACAGGATGTGTGTGTGAATTAATGGAGGAGGGCAGATGGAAAGAACTGGCAGAAGTAATCTCAGAGCCATTGGCAATAATCTTTGAGAACCCCCAAAGAACAGGAGAAGTCTAGATTGGAGGAGGGTCAAGGTTGTCCCCATGTTCAACCCAAACTATTACCTCCCAGTCAGTATGACATCAATACCAGGGACTATTCAACAGAGTCTTCCCAAGGAGAACGACCAAAATGGTTAAAGGTCTGGAAACCATGAAGCTGTATGAGGAGATATTTAGCCTGGAGAAGAGAAGGTTAAGAGGTGATATGACAGCCCTGTTTAAGCATGAAAAAAAAGCATACGATGGATCAGAATTGAAGAAGAAATATTAATAGTAGGATATGTTTATTGTGTGCTGTTGTGTTTATTGGAGGCACAGTTATGCAGTGGTTCTGGTCTTTCTTGGAAGGACGGACTCAGAAGGTGGTGTTGGGGGACTCTTGTTTGACTCCCTGACCACTGACCTGTGGGGTCCGTCAGAGTTCTGTGTGGTCCCCAAAGTTATTCAACATCTCCATGAAACCACTGGGAGAGGTCATCCAGAGTTTTGGGGTGTGGTGTCACCAGTATGCGGGTGACACCCAGCTCTATCTCTCCTTCCCATCTGACTCCAAGGAAGCTGTCTCTGTGCTGAACCAGGCCTCACCTGGAATAAAACTGTGTCCAGTTCTGGGAACCACAATTCAAAAAGGATGTGGACAAATTGGAGCGTGTGCAGAGGAAGGAGACCGACTGAGGATGGAGCAAGCTTATTTTCTGCTGCTCCAGGGAACAGGATGTAATTGAGCAATAGAGGCAAGCTACAGGAAAAGAGATTCCACCTCAAGATTAGGAGGAACTTCCTGACAGTAAGAGCTGTTTTATAATGGAAGACACTCCCTTAATGGAGATTGTGGTGGAGTCTCCTTTGGAGACTGATTCTAAAGAGAGGCTGGATGGCTGTCAATGGGGATGCTTTGATTGAGAGTTCCTGCATGGCAGAAGGTGGTTAGCCCTTCTTTGGGCCCCTTCCAACTCCAACCACCCTCCTTGAAACACTTGAAAGCTCTGGCAGCAGCTGAGAGGGAGGTGGAGACAGAGAGCAGCAAACTCTTAAATACAATTCCTCTCTGATATTTGGGTCTCCTGGAGTTTGTTATACAATGCATAGGAGAAGCCAGGCATAGTCAGACACACATTGTAGATTTTAGGAGAGCTAATTGTAGTAAACTTAAGGGAAATACTGGAGGTGATCCCATGGTCAGGAATACTAAAAGATCAAGGAGTTCAAGACAGATGGGAGCTTTTCAAAAGGGAGATACTGAAGGCACAATTTAAAGGTTCCAGGGAGGAAGAAAAATTGGAGGTGTCTCAAGAAACCGGGATGGATGGCTAAGGAACTTTCAACTGAGCTAAGTTTTAAATGGAACATGTATAAGAAATGGAAAAAGGGGGAAATCACCAAAAAGGGATTCAATCAAATAGCAAGCATGTGTAGGGGTAAAGTCAGAAAAGATAAAGCTCAGAATGAACTCAGGCTTGCTAGAAAGGTTAAAAACAACAAAAAGGGTTTTTTGGGGGGTATGTCCACCACGACTTAAGGTGCTGGGGATATTTAGACTGGACAAGAGAAGGTTAAGGGGTGATATGATAGCCCTGTTTAAATACTTGACGGGATGTCATATGGAGGAGGGAACTTGCTTGTTTTCTGCAGCTCCAGAGACTAGGACCCGGAGAAATGGATGCAAGCTCCAGGAAAAGAGATTCCAGCTCAACATCAGGAGGAACTTCCAGACAGTCAGGGCTGTTCAATAGTGGAACAAACTCCCTCGGAGTGTAGTGGAGTCTCCTTCCTTAGGAGTCTTTAAACAGAGGCTGGATAACCATCTGTTGGGAATTATTTGATTTAGATTTCCTGCATGGCAGGGGATTGGACCGGATGGCCCTTGGGATCTCTTCCACCTCTATGATTCTATGAAAAGGAAGGAGGAGGAAACAGTAGGGCCGCTATGTGGAGAAGATGGCAAAATGCTAACAAGGGGCAGAGAAAAGGCAGAATTATTCAACACCTTCTTTGCTTCAACCTTCACAGAAAAGGAAAAGGGTGCTCAACCTGAGGATAATGGAGCAGATGACAGAATAGGGGAAATGCAGCACAGAATACTGTCTCCCTCCCCCACATAACTCAGTTTAAAGCCCTCTTGATCAAATTTTTGAGACTGTTGGCAAAAACATTTCTTCCAACTTGCATGAGATGCAACCCATCCGTTGCAAGGAGTCCCTCCTCATGGAACCGCAGCCCATGATCAAAGAATCCAAATTGTTCTTGGCGGCACCATTTGCGTTGTTTACATCTGCTATTTTTCTCTCCCTTCCTGGACCATGCCCTTTGACTGGGAGATGAGGCGAGATGACAACTTGTGCATTCATTCCTTTCAGCCTGGCTTCTACTTTCCATTGTACAACAAACTCCAGGAGAACATGGTCACTTCCACCTAAGGATCCCACCACTTGCACCCCATTAACCAAGTCATCCTTGTTGGTTAGGATCAGATCCAAAATAGCTGACCCCCTTGTTGCCTCTTCCACCTTTTGGACCATGAAATTGTCTTCCAGGCAAGTGAGGAATTTGCTAGGCCTTGAGGATTTTGCTGAGTTTGACTTCCAGCAAATATCAGGGTAGTTGAAGTCACCCATCACTACTACATCTCTCTTTTCTGAGTGTCTGGTCATCTGTTCTAGAAAGGCATCATCCAATTCCTCCGTCTGACTTGGGGGTCTGTAGTAGACTCCCACCGTAACGTCCTTGTTGTTTCCCTCCCCTTTGATTCTTACCCAGATGCTCTCCTCCTGGCTTCCATGATTGATGTCCAGGATCTCTTCACTGGTGTAAATATCTCTGACATATAGTGCTATTCCTCCTCCTTTCCTCTTTGGCCTATTGCTCTTAATAAGGTTATACCCCTCTATTTCCACATTCCAATCATGAGACTCATCCCACCAGGTTTCAGTGATGCCTATTATATCATATTTGCTTTGTTGTACTAGGAGTTCGAGTTCATCTTGCTTATTTCCCATGCTCTGTGCATTAGTGTAGAGACATCGCAGACCATAGTTCCCTTTTACTTGCTGCCTGTGCAAGTTTTTTGCCTCCCACTGTTGGGTCCTTGCACTGTTTGCCTTGTTTCCTCTATGTCAGTTTGACTATTTTCGCCATCCCTTTCGCCTTCCTTAATATTGCCTCTCTCCATTGCTCTGTGTCTTATTCTCTGGAGCAACAGAAAACAAGCTTGCTCCCTCCTCAATATGGCATGCCTTTAGATATTCAAACAAGGCGATCATGTCACCCTTTAACCTTCGCTTCTCCAGCCTAAACCTATCCAGTAGCTCTCTTAGTTCCTCCTCAGAGGGCTTGGTGGACTAAAGGGCTACTGATCCAGTCATCCTTTCGACAGAGAGGACCAAGATCTGGAAGCAAAGAGTTAGAAGGGAGCTACAGTTGCCCAAGCAAGGAGAGCAATCCATCCTCCAAGGAAGAAGCCCTATTCCACTGCAAAAAAGCTCTGACCGTAACATTCAAATTTGGTGCCCAGAACTGAGCACAATATTTCAAGGGCTTTTGATAACACAACATCAGGGACTGCCTGAAGGACGAGACTTCTCCCTCCTTTAACTATCACATTGTATTTTGTATTTATTCCAATTTTTTCTGTATACCGCTATGATCATTGCGGAATAGCGGTCTATAAATAAAATGTATTATTATTATTTATTATTAAAATAATACTGTTTCTAGGCCTCAAATGGGTGGCAGAGAGGCGTCCCCAAGAGCCAAAGGGCCTACAAGTGAGTCCTGTTGAGCCAAGACCCTCTCTGCGGAGGAGGGGGAAATACTCCAAAATGGTCCACCATGTGATATAGTGGCACCTGTACTTTCTGATGGTGCAGTGTACACAAACTTTGCTTCATGCACAGAATTATTTAAAATATTGTGTATAAAATTACCTTCAGGCTACAATTTAGATGCATATAGAATTTAAATGAATTTCATGTTCAGACTTGGTTCCCACATCTCCAAGGTAAAATAAAATACTCCAAAATCCAATAATAATAATAATAACAATTATAACAATAAAAATCCAAGCCACTTCTGGTCCTGAGCCTCTGGGATGACAAGGGAGACTCACCTTGTATGGCTAACCTGGGACTGGGAGAAGAGGAAGGCAATGGGGAAGAGAGGAAGGGGTCTTGGGAGTCCCCCTGTTTCTTTCCCTCTTGGGGGGGTGGGGGGGGTCAATTACTTTTCTGTAAGGCCAGCCTAGGACAGAGAGAGGCCAGAGGGAGAAGGCTATGAGGCAGAGAGGAAAGGGTCTTGGGGTTTGACTCTCTCTCTTTCTCTCTTGGCGGTCATTTCCCTTTCTGCAAGGACAGCCGGGGACTGAGAGGGGTCAGAGGGAGAACCATGGGGCAGAGAGGAAGGAGTCTGAAGGGTCCCCCTCTTTCTTTCTCTCTTACGGGTCAGTTCCCTTTCTCTCTCTCTATTGGGAGAGAGGCCAGAGGGAGAAGGCCATGGGGCACAGAGGGAATCACCTTAAGGGTCCCCCTCTTTCGTTCTTTCTTTCTCTCATAGGGGTCAGTTCTCATTCTGTAAGACCAACCTGGGACTGAGAGAGGCCAGAGCAAGAAGACCATGGAGCAGAGTGGAAGGGGTCTCAAGGGTTCCCTCACTTTCTTACTTTCTTTCGTAGGGGTCAGTTACCTTTCTGCAAAGCCAACCTGGGACTGAGAGGGGCCAGAGGGAGAAGGCCATGGGGCTAAGAGGAAGGAGCTGGAGATCCCCCTCATTCTTTCTTTCTGTTTGGGGCTCTCTTACCTTCCTACAGCTCCATCTTCCCCTGGAGCTCCTTCCAAAGGGCCTTCTTTGCCATTCTCTGACATCTGAATGTGCAGCTTCTCTTCCTCAGTTTGGAGGTTCCTATGGGGAGGAAGAAGGGAAGGGGGAGGTCAGGCTGTGCTTCTCCAAAAGTCGCTCCAGAGAGGAGAAGGGGGGCCCAGGGACCGGATGGAACCCACAAAGGGGGCTGGGAAGGAGACTCCCCTCATTCCTCCTGGACTATGGGCCCTAGTGCGACCCCTCCACCTGAGCCCCCTTCCGACACGGGGTCTATTTGGGGATGCAGGGGTTTCCCCACTAGTTCCTCCCCCTCTTTTTACCCACCGGGTGCAAAGCATCCCTTTTGTGTGGGGCATCATTGGCCAGGACCCCCACAGCCCCTCCGTTGTCATTAGAACAAGAACAAAAAAGGGCCCAAAGGGACTGACCCACAGAGGAGGCATCCGCACAGGGCACAGCTAGACCCGCCTTGGCCCTCTGCCCTATGGAATCCGGGGGTCCTTAGGATTTTCTGGCCCATTCGCAGGGAGTGCTAGGCCCCTCCAGCGTGTTACAAATCCCAGGATCCCACAAGAGGCAGCCATGGAAAGAACTGCCTCCAAGGGCAGCCGGGGCAGGTCTGGAGATTTGTTGCCGGGGAGGGGGGATTCTGGGGGATGCAGTCCCAGAGGAAGCTGTCCTGAGTGGAAGAGCCATGCCTCCTCTTCAGGGATGAAGGGAACACCCAGAATCCCCTGCTTAGAGCCATTCTGACCAGGGGATTCTGGGGGTGTGAGTGGGGGAGAAGTGCCTCTTCTTCGGGGATGAATGCCACACCCAGAATCCCCCTGTCTGGAGCCATGCTGCCTTCAGGGATTCTGAGGGGTGCAATCCTTGAGGCTTCCTTTTTCGAGAGGGACTTCAACGCCCAGAATCCTCCTGTCTGGAGCCACCCTTCTGCCCTGGGGTTGCTAGGGTCTGCAGTCCATACGAAGCGCCCCCTCCCCAAAATATCCCAAATCTCTCTTTGGGGGAGTCACGTATCCCATCATCCCCACCCCAAATCCCAATGGGGGAAGGTAGGAGGGAAGGCAGTGCCCCCAAAACAGCCCCTTCCCACTGACCCTCTTCCGCCTCTCTTCTTCCTTGGACCACCAGAAGTGCCTCCTCCCAAGGGAACCCCTCCCTCAAAGAGAGAAAGAGAGAGAGAGAGAAGGGGCGGAGTCAAGGTCCCTGGGCCCACTTCCGGTCACAAGATGGCGCCCAGTGTGACATCATACCATAGAGAGGAGGAGGAAGGGTGGCGGAAGACTCTATGGCAGAATAAGAGGCCTAAAAGCCCAATGGAAGCAGAGGGCTGTATCTGTCAAAGTTCCCTATCTACAAAAGCAGAGTTTTTAGGCCACAATATGCAAGAGTGTTGTTGTTGTTGTTGTTGTTGTTGTTGTTAGCGAGAGCGAAGGGAGAATTAACTTCTACTACTACTACAGTTCCCAGAATCCTCCACAGCCAACACTTCAACACCCAGAATTCCCTCCCTGGAGCCACCATGCAGCCCTGGGGATGCTGGGGTCTGCAATTGAACAGGATAGATAAACAGAGGATAAATAAATAAATGAGAGTAAATAAATAAACATGGAACCCTTGCTCCTTCAGGGGATTCTGGGAGCTGTAGTCCAAGGAAAACAAACATTCTCAAAGCAGTGACTTTCTTTGTCGTTAGAGAAGAATGTTTTTGTACACATGGACGCAATTGTTTATAATTGTTTATAAATCATTTATATATATTTTAAAAGGGTGGATATTTTAAGGCTATAAGTACACCGAATATTGTTTTGGGCTACTACAGCTCCCAGAATCCCCTGCAGAAAGCATCACAGTTGCTATAGGGGATTCTGGGAGCTCCAGTCCAAGAAAAAAGCCCAAACGTTTCCCAACATTATAGGGTCATTACGTTAAACACAACTGCAACACTTGTGGGATGTTTGTCTTCTTGCCTACAGAAGTGGAGAACTTCACATGCACCAAGTGCAAATTGGTAGCCCTCTTGGAGGAGAAAGTGCAGCAGCTGGAGTCCAGAGTCGCTACACTTCAGCATACAGTCGGCCCTTCTTATACATGGATTTTATTATACACGGATTCAAGCATACACGGTTTGAAAATGTTCCAAAAAAGTATACATTTACCTTGATGTTCCATTTTTTATTAGGGACACCATTTTGCTATGCCATTATACTTAATGGGACTTGAGCATACACGGATTTTATTATACACGGGGGATCTTGGAACCAAACCCCAGCGTATAACAAGGATCCACTGTAGTAGGAGATAGGGCGGGTCCTTGCTAGCTGTACAGCAGCAGAGGAATGATTGGCACTGTATCTTTTCTCTACTGCTGTGTTGCTTTGTGTGTGTGTGTGAGAATCTATGGATATGGGGGGGTGCTCAGGTTGGGGAGGAATGCGTGGAATGCAGGAAGAGCTTCAGTTGGAGTAATAATCTACGTTCACATCAAAGAATCCACATGGAGAAAACTAGCTAAATGTATGAAATGCAGAAAGAGCCTTTTTGAAAAAGAATGAAAAATTAGAAAATGAAGTTTTAATAATAATAATAATAATAAAAATTTATTTATATACTGCCCTGTGGCGAACCAATCCTGGGCGGTTTACAACATTAAAATAACATACAGCATAAAAACAATATATTTCCCTCCCCCTTAAAAAGTTATTAAACTGCATATCTAAATTAAAACCACAATAACTAGTTAGAACAACAATAAATTAAACAACATAATGCCAACCTATAAACCATTACAACTTCAGTTCTAAAGAAAAGAAAAGGGGGCTTTGGAGACATTACTGAGGAGGGGGGAGATCCTGAGGCCGGGATATTTCAGTCTGGGAAGGCCTTCCGGAAGAGATCCGTCTTGACATCCTTTTTGAAGCTGTCCAAAGATGTTAATTGATGGATCTTGTCCGGCAGGTCGTTCCAGAGCCTGGGGGCGACAGCAGAGAAAGCCCTCCGGGAGGTCGCCACAAGCCTCGGTTTTTGAGGCTGCAACAAGTTCCTCCCAGAGGAGTGTAGGGCGCGGGGAGGATTGTATGGGAAGAGGCCGTCTCTGAGATAGCTTGGACCCAAGCCATTTAGGGCTTTAAAGGTAATAACCAACACCTTGTACTGGGCCCGGAAACTAATAGGCAGCTAGTGGAGGGACTTCAGAATCGGAGTGATGTGGTCCCTTCTGGATGTTCCTGACACAAGCCTGGCTGCCATGTTTTGAACCAGCTGTAGTTTCCGAACCAGGCACAAGGGTAGCCCCATGTAGAGCGCATTACAGAAATCAAGGTGTGAGGTTACCAGCACGTGCACAACCGTCTCGAGATCCCTTACTTCCAGAAAAGGGCACAGCTGGCTTATCAGCCGAAGCTGATAAGAGGCGCTCCTGACCGTCTCATTCACCTGATTTGTCATCAGGAGCAACGAGTCAAGGAGCACCCCCAGACTGCGAACACAGTCGCTGGAGGAGAGTGTGACCCCATCCAGGACTGGAGGTTGCAACCCAATTCTTGGTTTCGGGGCCGCTACCGTGAGCACCTCCGTCTTGTTCTGATTCAGCTTCAATCTGTTTTTCCTCATCCAGCCCATTACCGCCCGAAGACATTCATTGAGAGAAGAGATGCCATTAGAATTCGAGGCCGACGAACGAGACATGGAGAAATAGATTTGGGTGTCATCAGTGTACTGATAGCACCCAGCACCATAACTCCGTATGATCTCACCCAGCGGCTTCATATAGATGTTAAACAACATCGGGGACAAAATAGCTCCCTGAAAGACTCCACAAAGGAGCTTCCTCTTTCTGGAACTACTGTCCCCGAACAGCACCCTCTGGGACCTGCCCAAGAGGAAGGACTGGAACCACTGCAATGCAGTGCCTCCGATACCTAATCCCCCCAAGCGGTTCAGGAGGATGCCGTGATCTATCGTATCGAAGGCCGCTGAGAGGTCTAAGAGCACCAACTGGGTCACACTACCCCTGTCGATGCTCAGACGCAGATCGTCAGTCAAGGCAACCATGGCAGTCTCAACCCCAAAGCCTGTCCTGAAGCCGGTTTGAAATGGGTCTAGATAATCGGTTTCATCCAAGACAGCTTGGAGCTGAAGAGCAACCACCCTCTCGATTACCTTGCCCAAAAATGGCAGCAAAGAAACAGGCCTGTAGTTGTTCATATCCAGGGGATCCGCTTCCTTCAGACAAGATGGAACATGCCCTTCCCTGAAAGATGCACCGATGATATCCATGAGGAATCTCCTCAATGCATCCCCTCCTGGACAGCCAGCCATGATGGGCAAGGGTCGAAAGGGCAGGTTGTTTTCCTCACCTTACCAAGCAGCTTGTCCACATCCTCGGTACTCACCGATTGGAGCTGATCCAGCATAACTTCATCGACTGAGACGGTGGACACCTCGCCTGTAGATTCTGTTGCAACAGTGACGTCTAAGTCGGCTCTTATCTGAGAGATTTTATCTGCGAAGAAGTTGTTAAACGCGTCACAGCAGGCCGTCGTCAGGTTAAGCAAGGGATTTAGCGCAGGAGGTACCTGCGTCATTTCCCTCACCACCTTAAACAGCTCTGCTGGACGGGACTCTGCAGACGCAATACATGCAGAGGAGAAAGCTCTCTTTGCTGCACGAATTGCTTCCCGATAGGAACAAAGAAAGTTCCTATGGCGAGTTCTGTCAGATAGGAGTCGAGTCTTCCGCCACCTACGCTCTAGTCGTTGTCCGAACCGCTTCATTATCCTAAGCTCTGGTGTATACCATGGCCTATGATTTGAAGCGGATTGGAAAGCACGCTTGGGAGCGATCGTGTTGATAGCCCTGGTAAGATTGGTGTTCCAGGTATCAACCAGAGCATCGACAGAGTCACCGGCATTCCCAACCATTAAGCCCTCCAAGGCTCTCTGGAATCCTATTGGTTCCATTAGCCTTCGAGGGTGGACCATTCGAATGGGTCCACCACCCCCGGTGGGGCAGATATTGGCTCTCAGTGCCGTCTTGACCAGGAAATGATCCGTCCATGACAATGTGGAGGTACTTACCACCTCCGCCCACGGATATTCCTGTTCTGTACTAAAGACCGCATCGAGTGTATGACCTGCACAATGTGTGGGCCCAATGACCAGTTGGGATAGGCCCATGTTTGTTATGGTCTCCAATGGCTGTCATATTATCAATTAAGGAAAAGAGAGAAGGTATGAAGAACATTATGAAGAGGGGGCAATCATAATGTTACTTTTTATGCATAGGTACATTTGATAGGCAAAATGTACAAATTGCTACTTTGACAATGAATAAGAGCAAGTTAAAGAATATATAATTAATTGGACAAAATTCATTGGGACATAACATTTGAATGGATCAATGGCAAAAGATACAAAGAAAACCTGTACAAAACTATGTATAAATGTATATTGCCCCAGAGAAATTGGCTAAAATGTATATATATAGCATGAATGCCCCAACGTGGGCTTCCCATCCACAGATTTAAGCATCTGCGGATGGCAAATCCCATTAGTTTCAGTGGCTCCCCTCATGCATGCTCCTATTTCATACCAGTGGAATTGAGGTACTGCATTTTTTTCCATCTGCAGGGCATAAGGCTCCTTCGTACCCCAATCAAGATAGTTGGCACCTTAAGTCAAGATAGTACAGTGCGCCCACGCCATACACAGGTACACAATATACAGCTTTCAGCTTACACTGAAGCCACACTGCAATACAATGTGTGCCGCCACGCCTGAGTGGTAAAGGGAGACTCCGACTATTCTGATATATATCTTGGCAGTCATCCTCTGCCGAAAACTTCAGGACCAACCCATTTCTTAACTTTCTTGCAGACCCTTTCATTGTCCAGAAGACAGAAGAGAGAAGAAGGGGGCCGGCTGTTTTAGGTCTGATCCTAAGCAACAGGGAGGATTGACCTGATCAATGGGGTGGAATATAGCAATAGCAAGTACTTTTCTATGTCCCTTGACCATGAACTCAGTGCTCCCTAAGTGGTTATACACTGAGTAAGCTAATAGTGAACTAAGTGGAAATGGGGGCACTCTTCGGTGGGAGTAGAAATGTTTTATACTATGGGAAGGAGAAGCCAAGTGTAGCCAGACACACATTCTACACTTTTAAGAAAGCCGGTTTCTGTAAATTTATGGAAATAGGAATACGTAGTTCTATGGACAAAGATACTGAAAGAGAAGGGAGTTCAGGGTGGATGGGAGTTCCTTAAACCTGAGATTAGACTAAAGGCACAAACTAAAGAAAGTAACTGTCTCAAGAAACCAGGATGGCTGACTAAAGAACCTCCAACTGAGATAGGTTTTGAACGGAAGATGTATCAGAAATGGAAAAAGGGCAATCGCCAGAGAGGAATTCAGGCCTATAGCTAGTCTATGTAAGGGGAAGGTAAGCGAAGCTAAAGCCCAGAATGAAGTTAGGCTTGCCAGACAGATTAAAAACAATAAAAGAGGCTCTCTTTTTAAAATTATCTCCATTGAGCCAATATGGAGAAAACAGCTTAGTTTACACTGAATTTTTTTTTTTGCATGAACATGTGAGTAAATCTTTATATATATACCTGCAGAGATATAAAGATATATACAAAAATTGCTATACGCTGAGATAGGGATAGAAAATGATATTTCTTTGCTTGCTAATCTGTCTGGTGTTGAAGTTGGGTAACATTTAGAAAGAGAAGTGAAAGCTGTTCTCAAAGCAGGAAGGAGAAATAAACTCCTTGATAAAAACTGACCTTCTCTTGTGTATAAATTATGTATTGATATGGAAAACATGATTAAACTCACTGGGGAAAGAAGAACCCACAGATATGCAGCAGAGGAAGGACACTACTAGTGGGCAAGAGCCAAGGCTATAGCAGAATAGGGGTGCATCTACACTGTGGAAATAATGCAGTTTGACACCCCTTTAGCTGCCATAGCTGAAGGCTAGGGAATTCTGGGAGTTGTAGCTTTCTGAGACTGCAATGTCAAAAAATGTGTATGAGGGAATCCAGAGTGTCCCTATCCGTCCATTTGTCTCCCACATAAATATATCTATCAATGGGCCCGAGAGGAATTTTTAATTGGAATTTGTGAGGGAAGGGAAGCTGGTGGCTTTCATTTTGTCTTCCTCTGATTGAGGCCAAAAGGAGGAAAAGTGAAGGAGGAGGAAGAAAAATGGAAGAAGTCTCCAAAATGGCAGGAAAGGCAACCTCCTCAGCCTTCTCCCCCTTAATAGCTAAAAATATAATGTCATAATATAAGCTAGTTATTTAGTGGCTTCTTCTTCTTTCTTGGATGAAAAGATTTGCCTGAGGGTTAGACATTATCTATTATTTTTAGGGATCAAGAATCCTAACACTTGAGGGGACCGAGATGGGGAAATGGTGGCTTTTCTGGGAGCTGTCCCTGGACAAAAGTAAATTTCTCCCATCTCTGGCTATAGTTTGAGTCTCCTTTGCTTCCCCCTTTCGCCTCAGCCCTGGGTTCAAGAGGATGAAATGGTGCTTTTCTGTGTCCCTGAGAAGAAATAAAAACTCTAAACAAATGAGACTGATTCCTCCTCCCTGAAGAGAAGCCTAGGGAGCCATTTTGCCTCAGGTGCTTCATGGAGGATGCCAAAGGAAATGGGCCAATAATGACAATAATAATAATAACAAATGGGTGCTGTTGTTATTATTGGCCCAAATCCTTTGGCCTCCTTCATGAAGCACCTGAGGTAAAACGGCTCCTAGGCCTCTCTCCCTCTCTCTCTCTCTTCAGGGAGGAGGAATCGGTCTCATTTGTTTAGAGTTTTTATTTTATGAGTGGATTTGGGAAGAAATTGATGTTTCTGGGAACTCAGCTGAGGAACAGACAAGAGGAAACCCTGAGGCCTTGGTTTGGCTTCCTGTCTCTGCGGCTGTAGCGCTTTCATCCCACTTTAACTGCCACAGAGGTTCCCCAGAGGGACTATTGCGCACACTCTTGCCAATTTTGTGACTTTCACACAGAAATCGGGGTTTTTGAGTGCTTTCCGTTTGATTTCCGTGTCTGGCTCCATTCCGTGGAGATTCAGGGACTTTTGCACATTTCAGCTCCAGCCCTGACTCTGAGAGCGAGATACAGAGCAACTGATCCTGTTTGGAGTCACACTAACGGTTTTAGCCAATCAGAGAGAGGAGAGTGGTCGCCCCCGCCCTCAGGGAAAGCTCAGCCAGGATGGATGCTGCAGGAGACAAGGCACTTATACATACACACACACATATACACAGCGCACACATATATATACATATATATATATACAAGCACAAACACACACAGATATTTATATACACACACACAGAACACACTCATTCATATATATATATATATATATATATATATATGTAAGATGAATGAGTGAGTTCTGACTTAAACCCAGAGCTGAAGAACCGAAGAACCAAGGAATTGTGCTTTAAACATAGCTAAAGGACCAAACAAGATGGTTCCGCGCAAAGCATTGATGTGACGAAGGCATTTGGCAACCGAGGTGAGGAAAAGTCTGAAACTTGGAAGCTGAAGCGGGGTGCCGTCCAGGTGTGACGAACCATGACCGGGAAGAACCGTACCTCCTGAGTCGCCATGATGAGGAACTGACAGAACAATGGAGAACTTTGAACAGAACGAATTGCTTTGAACACGGACTGAACCGAACAACCTGTCTGTCCTCCCAAAAGAGGAAGTTGAGTAATGGGCTGCAATATTGCAAGATTCCAGCAGCCAAGACCCAGAGAGAAGGAAAAGTATAAAGATCCTGGACTTTCATCTCCATTTTGTTGGCATCTACCGCGGCAACGGTGTCATCCCCAGCCTTCGAGAACAACTGATCAATGTTCGGCGGAAGG
>JACSCI010000013.1:15551910-15564954 GCA_016801065.1 Sceloporus tristichus | reverse complement strand
CAGCCAAGCCAGTCTCAGGTATAACTAGGAGAGACCATATTACACTGATCTTAAGATCGCTCCACTAGCTGCCCATTACTTTCCGGGCGCAGTACAAGGTGTTGGTTATTATGACCTTTAAAGCCCTAAATGGCTTGGGCCCAATCTATCTTCAGGACCATCTCCTTCTGTATAATCCTCCCCCCGCAGTCAGGTCCTCTGGTACGAATCTGTTGCAACCCATAAAACTAGGCTGTCTACAACTGCCCAGAGGACCTTTTCAGCAACCGCTCCCAGATTATGGAATGGCCTGCCAGAGGAGATTTGTCACATTACCATTTTAAACAGCTGTTAAAAAGCTGTTAAGATGGATCTCTTCCGGCAGGCCTTTCCCAAATAGATAACCAGCCACCAAACAAGTTGAACCTGTTGTTCCCTGATTTATCCTACAGCCTTTTTTGATTTGTTTATTATTTAAAGGTATGTTTTAATCTGTAAACTGTTTAATTGTATTGGGGGGGGGTATTGGGATATGGGATTGTATATTTTAACATGTAAGCCAACTCGGTTGTGTTGCACAGAGAGGCGGGATATAAATAAATATATTATTATTATTATTATTATTATTATTATTATTATTATTATTATTATTACCTTAGAGATGGAGGAACCAAGTGTGGACATGAAATTTTTCATTTTCCACACATTATATTTAATAAAATGTCCCATCAGAAAGCAAAAGTCTCAGACTCCCCTTTCGGCCATTTTGGGAGACTCCCCCTCCTCCCAGCAGAGAGGGACTTGGCTCAACAGGAGTCCTTTGTAGGTCCTTGCGCTTTTGTGGACATCTCTCTGCCACCAACTGGGGCCTAGAAATACTTTTCTCCCCCCCCCCCCAAATTATTCCTTGGGGAAATACAAATCTTTCTCATCTTTCTTAACTTTTCATGTATTAAAAGCACATCTGTTAGATATTATGGTTGCTATCTGTCTTCCTTTGGAAAAACCATGTTATATGTTCCTTTGATCTTCCTTTGGAAGAACCATGCAATTTTTCCTAAGTAGCAACCCAGTTCAGTTTAAGTTCCTTTGTCCCTTTTAAGCAAGTATTCCTGCACTACGTCTTTACTTATTCTGTGCTGTGTTTCCCCTCTTCTGTCTGCTGCTCCATTTTCCTCAGATTCAGCACCCTTTTTCTTTTGTGAAAAGACAGAAAACAAAGAAGGTGTTGAGCAATTTTGCCATTTCTCTGTCCCTTGTTAGCATTTCACCATGTTCTCTATGCAGTGGCCCTTCCATTGCCTTCTTCTTTCTCTTCATTCCTTTTGCTTTGGACATGTCCAAAAAAGGGATTTTCCCCTTTATTGTCCAGTCACCAGTGAGGCAACATCCAGGTCTGTTATGTCTTCTGTTGCAGTTAGTCTAAGACTCACAAGCCAAATAGACCCCAGATGTATTGCTTCACAAAGTCCAGCGGAGGGTTGGCAAAGAGGGGTGCCTTCTCAGCCCATTCAATATTCTAAGCACTACCTTATTTTCCCGGTTCTGCTTCCCATCTGTCTCTCATGAGCTTCCCTTGTGTCTGAGGTTGGCAAAACAAGAAGAAATCATCAAGGGGGAAGTCTATATATCCCATAAGGAATTGGGAATAGGGTTAGTGCAACCCAGACCCACACCTGTCCCCCGGATCTCTTTACTCCGCATCTGCCTCCTGGGATGGCCTTGCTTCATGTCAGGACCAGTTCTGAAGCACCTTCCCTGTTTTTCTTGGTGCCATGGAAGAAATCAGGCAGCAGACTGGCTAATCCCGAATATGAGGGAGCACCTTTGGGATGCCGTACAGGGAACAGTTTCAATTTGCTCTTCGCCCCTTGAGTCCCTATACAGGGAGAAAGGCAGGACATAACTAAACAAAACAATGATAATAGTAACAACAATGCCAGCAACAACAATGCCTAAGTATTTTTGCATAGTACTAACTATTCTCTCTCTATTTTCTTTTGCAGAATATCCCAAACCAGATCTCATCACCGATTTGGAAGGAGGAGAAGACCTCTTTGACCACAACTCCGAGGAAGGAGAAGGACCTGCAGGTACTTGCCTAGATGTTAGTCAAGAGATGTCCTCTCTGGGAATGCTTGTGCTGAATTGCATTGAGAAAACGCCAACCTGTTTAGGAAAGTATGAAGAATTCGGGTGGGCTGGCCATACCTGGGGGATTCTGGCTCAAGAAAAAGGCATGGATTTGAACATTGTTCTTCAGGCCGACTCAAACACTTTTCACATTCCATGCAATTTTTTGGTTTGTTTGTTTCATCCCCCAAGATGGACTCTACATTATTTAGTTGAGTGTTATTGGTATATGTCAAATTGTCCTGAGCAGGATAACGTCTCCGGTTTTGGCTGTCGTCCACCTTCCCTTCTGTGTGTGACCAGGGGCTTCTAATAATAATAATAATAATAATAATAATAATAATAATAATAATAATAATAGTTTATTTTTATCCCGCTTTTCCAACTTTTGATCAAAGCGACGTACAGATTTAGATAAAAAATACATCAAGATAAAGCAATTAAAACAGCATTTAAAAACAATCACAATAACAACAATAGGGTCAGCTGAGTGGGGGGAATCCATAACATTGCAAGGTCATAGACAGAGGGGGTAAAACATAAAATGACATCTCATGGGGGGAAGGCTTGGGGGAAGAAGAAGGTCTTAAAATTCTTCTTAAAGAGATCTAAAGATGTGGTGGAGCGGAGCTCGTCTGGGAGATTATTCCATATTCAAGGGGCCGAGATAGAAAAGGCCCATTGCGAGGTCCTCGCATAACGTGCCATTGGGACCTCCAGCAAGTTCTTTCCTGCCGACCTGAGTATTGACTGGGGACAGATAGAATGTCCTGTTAAATGGAAAATGTATAAAAAATGGAAAAGTGGAAAATCACCAAAGTGGAATTCAAACAAATAGCTAGCCTGTGTAGGGGTAAAGTCAGAAAAGCTAAAGCACAGAATGAACTCAGGCTTGCTAGAGAGCTTAAGAACAACAAAAAGGGCTTTTTTGAATATGTCCACAGCCAAAGGAAGAAGAAGGAAACGGTAGGTTCACTGCGTGGAGAAGATGGCAAAATGTTAACAGAGGACAGAGAAAAGGCAGAATTCCTCAACACCTTCTTTGCCTCAGTCTTCTCATAAAAGGCAAAGGGAGCTCAACCTGAAGATAATGGAGCAGATTAGGGGAAATGCATCACAGAATAAGTAAAGAGATAGCAGAGGAATACTTGTTAATCTAATTGAAAATAAGTCTCCAGGACCAGATGAACTACATGCAAGGGTACTAAACGAACTGGCAAATGTAATATGCCATTGGCAATAATAGTCTTTGAGAACTCCTGGAGAACAGGAGAAGTCCCAGCAGACTGGTGGAGGGCAAACGTTGTCCCCATCTTCAAAAAGGGGAAGAAAGAGGATCCCAACAATGATCCTCCAGTTAGTCTGACATCAATCCCAAGAAAGATTCTGGAGCAGATCATTAAACAGAGAATCTGTGAACATCTAGAAGACAATGCCACAATCACAAAAACTCAACATGGGTTTCAGAGAAAGAAGTCATGCCAGACAAAGCTGATCTCTTTCTTTGATAAAATGACCAGCTTGTTAGATGAAGGGAATGCTGTGGATATAGTATATCTTGATTTCAGTAAGGCCTGTGACAAAGTTCCCCATGACATTCTTGCAAACAAGCTTGTAAAATGTGGGCTAGAAAAGGTAACTGTTACATGGATTTGTAATTGGTTGACCGGCCGAAGCCAAAGGGTGCTCAGCAATGGCTCTTTTTCAGCCTGGAGAGAAGTGACCAGTGGGGTGTCCAGTGGCGCTCTGTCCTGGGGCCAGTGTTCTTCAACCTCTTTATCATTGACTTGGATGACAGAATTGGGGGCATACTTATCAAATTTGCAGATGACACCAAATTAGGAGGAGTAGCTAATACCCCAGAGAACAGAATCAAAATTCAAAATGACCTGAATAAACTGGAAAGTTTGGCCACAGCTAACAAAATGAAATTCAACACGGAGAAATGTAAGGTATTGCACTTAGGGCAGAAAAATGAAATGCCTAGTTATAGGATAGGGGACACCTGGCTTAAAGAGAGTTATACATGTGAAAGGGATCTAGGAGTTCGAGTAGACCACAAGTTGAACATGAGTCAACAGTGTGATGCGGCAGCTAAAAAGGCCAATGCTAATTTAGGCTGCATCAATAAAAGTATAGTGTCTAGATCAAGAGAAGTAATGGTGTCACTCTATTCTGCATTGGTCAGGCCCCACCTGGAATATTATGTCCAGTTCTGGGCACCACAATTCAGAAAGGACATTGAGAAACTGGAGCCATGTGTCCAAAGAAGGGCGACCAAAATGGTGAAGGGTCTGGAAACCATGACCTATGAGGAACGACTCAGGGAGCTGGGGATGTTTAGCCTGAAGAAAAGAAGGTTAAGAGGTGATATGATAGCCCTTTTTAAATATTTGATGGGATGTCATATTGAGGAGGGAGCAAGCTTGTTTTCTGCTGCTCCAGAGAACAGGACCCGGAACAATGGATGCAAGCTACAGGAAAAGAGATTCCACCTCAACATTAGGAGAAACCTCCTGACAGTCAGGGCTGTTCAGCAGTGGAACACACTCCTTCCTTGGAGTGTAGAGGAGTCTCCTTCCTTGGAGGTCTTAAACAGAGGCTGGATGGCCATCTGTCAGGTATGGTTTGATTGAGATTTCCTGCATGGCAGAAGGGGGTTGGACTGGATCAGGGCCCTTGTGGTCTCTTCCACCTCTATGATTCTATCACAAGAGGAAGGAAGTGCAGACATCTGTGTCTACTGGAGCTAAGGGGGAAATTGACCAGAATGGAACGATGATTTCTTGGTTGAAAGAGTATCACATTCCTTATTGCTTAAAAAAAAAAAATCACAACTTTCTGTTATACCTTACTCTAATAACACATAGGGGTTATGTATCTATCCTTTGAGGTTCATTATTATATCTACATACACCTTCTTATGTTCCTATCTTGTTTCCAAATACCTATATTTTGACTTCAATTTCTTTGTTTACTTCTTTTTTCTTTTTACTCCAACTTTCTAACAGTTTTCCCCATTTCTTTTCAAATTCTTGATTTGTTTTTCCTGCCATATACATAGTCATTTTATCCATTTCCTTAAACTCGTGTACCTTTGTTTTCCATTCTACTATGTTGGGTATTGTTTTTTCCTTCCAATGCCTTGCAAATACTATACGTGCTGCCGTCAGCAAGTAAAGTAGTATACTAATCTGATTTCTATTTAATTTTGTATTGTCTATTTCTGTCATATTTAATAAAAATAATTCTGGACTTAAAGGTATTGTTGTCTCGTTTACTTCCTGTATTTCCTTATGAGTTTGCTTCCAAAAGTTTTGTGTTCTCTCACATTGCCACCATACGTGGTACATTGTTCCGATTTTCTCTCTGCATTTCCAACAAAGTCTGTCTACATTCTTTCTCATTTTTGCTAATCTGGAAGGGGTTAAATACCATCTGTAAAATATTTTAAAATAATTTTCTTTCAAAGTATTTCCCTTTGTAAATTTTTGTGTTATCTTCCATGATTTCTGCCATTTATATAAGGATATTGTTTTCCCTATGTTTTTCATCCAAGTTATCATTACTTCTTTTACCGTTTCTTCCTTTTGCTCAAAATCTAGAAGCATATTGTAGATCTTTTTAATTGTTCCTTTTTCTTTCCCCATTATGATTTTATCAAATTCTGTTTTACTTGTTTCAATACCTTTGTTCTTTATGTCTTTAGTTATTTCTGTTTTTAATTGTATATATTGTAACCAGTTGATTTTCTTCCCCTCTGACACTAGGGTTTCTTTATTTTTCAATTCCATCTTCCCTTTTATGTTAACTATGCACTCTTCATATTTTATCCATTTATAATTACCTGGAAACTCCGCTTTATGAAATGCTTCTTGGGGTGACGTCCATAATGGAAGTTTATTATAAAAGAGATCCTTATATTTTTTCCATATTTTTAATATTGTTTTTCTAGTATTATGCATCTTAAATTTTTTGTCTATTTGGTCGTATGAAAGAAATGCGTGCCAACCTAATTTCATATCTGTTGCTTCCAATTCCAGTTGTTTGTTATTTTCAAGTATTATCCAATCTTTAGCCCACAGAAGAGCGCATGCGTTATAATATAGTTCAAAATTGGGTAGACCTAGTCCTCCCATTTCTTTTTTCCCTTGCATAACTTTTGTTTTAATTCTAGGTTTCTTCCCGCGCCATATAAATTTAGTTATTTCTTTATTCCATTGTATAAAAGGTGATTTGTTAGCTATGATTGGGAGTGTCTGGAATAAGAATAACATTTTGGGTAGCACGTTCATCTGTATTACCGCTATTCTTCCCAGTAGAGAGAGACACTTGTTAGTCCAGTTATTCAATTCTACTTTAATTTCCCCCCAAACCGCTTCGTAGTTATTTTTATATAAGTCACTGTTAGAATTAGTGATTATTATTCCCAAATATTTTATCTTATCTATTATTTTAAATTCGTTTACGGTTTTTAATCTTGTAATTTCTTTGTGGCTCATATTTTTTGTTATTATTCCACTTTTACTTTTATTCGTTTTTATTCCTGCCAGATTTCCGAATTCTTCTAAGATTTCTTCTACCTTCTTTATACTTTTCATTGGGTCGTCTAAAAAGATTACCAGGTCATCTGCGTATGCTCACAGGTGGTATTGATAGTTTTTTGTTTTTGGTGCTTTGATCTTTCCTTCTTCTTTTATCTTTTTAGTTAAAGTTTCTATTATCATAATAAATAGTAACGGGGAAAGAGGGCATCCCTGACGAGTCCCTTTTGTAATTAAACAACTATTAGTTTTTTCCCCATTAACTATTACTTGTGTTTCCTGATTTTTATATATATTTTTTAATCCCATTTAGAAATTCTCCTTGTATTCCAGTTTCTTCCATTAAGATCATCATAAATTCCCAATTGACGTTATCAAACGCCTTTTCTAGATCCGTAAATATTAATCCCAGTTTTTGTCCCTTGTGTATATTATAATATTCAATTATATTTAATAATGTTCGAATGTTATTCCTAAGATATCTTCCTGGGAGGAAACCCGCTTGTTCTTCAGAAATCCACTCTCCTAAGAAGTGTTTAAACCTATCTGCCAGTATGGATGCATAAATTTTATAATCGATATTTAATAAAGTGATCGGGCGGTAGTTTGCAATATTTTCATGATTTTTCCCTTCTTTTGGTATCAGTACCGTTAAAGAATGTTTCCATGATTCCGGTATTTTTCCCCTGTCAATTTCTTTAATTGTTTTGTGTAGCCATGGTGATTTAAAGTTTTTTAATATTTTGCCGTGTAACCATCGGGACCTGGCGCTTTATTTTCTTTTAGTTTATCTATTGCTATTTCTACTTCTGATATTGATATAGGAGCGTTCAAGTTTTCTAACTGTCTTTTAGATATTTTCGTAAGTTGGCATTTTCTGATATATTCTTGTTTCTTTTCTTTCACATTTCCTTCCCCTCTTATTCCCGTGAATAGGTTTTTGTAATATTGTTCTGTTATCCTTATTAAATCTTTTTGTTGTGTGTATATTTTCTCTTCTTCCTTTAGTTTCACAATTGTTCTCTCTGCTTTATCTTTTTTTAATTTATTAGCCAACCATTTACCCACCTTGTTTGCATTTTCAAAATGATAATGTTTGCAATCTCTTATATTGTTCATAACCTCTTTTGTTATTTTTTGTTCTAACTGATTTCTAATTACCTGTACTTCTTCTTCTAATTCCTTGCTACTGGGGTTCATTATATATTCTCTTTCTTTGTTTTTTAATTATTATTTTTTTTGAAGCAATAAGGGGGAAAAATTTACAGGTTGTAAAAATTTACAGAAGAAGTGTAACTGTATTAAATTAAAGAGCGAATTTTTTTTTCCTGTATGGTATGAAAAAAATTGAAATAAATATTAGTTCCTGAAAAAAAGAAAGAAAGAGTATCACATTCCAAAGGAGAGGTAGATTTCAGTACAGTGAGTGGGGGGGGGGGGCAGTGTGGCTCTGGTCTGTAGAGATAATCTTATCTTGACTAAGATACCTGTCTGGAAAACATACCACTTCGAATGTATGTACCTCACCCTGAAGACCAGGGATAGTATAGGGATTCTGTTGGTATACCATCCACCCCGTTGCCTAACAGACTCCCTATCCGAACAGACACAGCTGATCTCGTAGCTGCTGTTGGAATCGTCCAGATTTTTATTTCTGGGTGACTTCAGCATCCCATGCGATACCAATTTAACAGGTGCGGCTTGGGGGTTCATGGAATTCAAGACAGGCATGGGCCTTTCCCAGTTGGTCACCGGAACAACGCATTGTGCAGGTCATACCCTCAATGTGGTCCAGTATGGGGCAGGAATATCTGTGAGCTGAGATAATTAGCACCACCACACTGTCGTGGATGGAGCATTTCCTGATCAAGACTGAACTAAGAGCCACAGTCGCCCCGTCGGGGGTGGAGGACCTATTAGAATGGTCCGCCCTCGAAGACTAATGGAACCAACTTCTGTTGAAGCTTTGGTCAATACCTGGAACACTGACCTTACATGATTGCTCCCAAGTGTCCCTTCCAACCCACTTAAAACCATAAACCATGGTATATGGAAAATCTGCAGAAAATGAAGTGGGTTGGACAACCACGAGAGCGCGTCTGGCGCAACACTTGACTCTTATCTGACAGGCCTTGTCATAGGAAATTTCTTCATTCCTATAGAGGCGATACAGGCAGCGCGGATATCTTTCTCCTCTGAACGTATTGCCTTTGTGGAGTCCCATCCAACAGAGCTGTTTAGGGAACTGACACAGGTTCCACCTATGCAGAACCTTTTACTTAACCCGAGAACAGCCTGCTGCGACACATTATTATTATTATTATTATTATTATTAAAATTTTCCAAAAAAAATAAAGCAATCAGCTTATATCTTGTCTTATCGTATGTATATATATATATATATATATATATACAGTATATATATATAGCATTGCAATAGATACCTCCTTTGTTACTGCAATAATAAATGCTTTGTTTATCATACGTTTAATTGTCTTATTCATTTCCATTTATGTCATGGTATCTCTCTTTCCCCCCCAAATACAGTGTCCTCCTTAACAAAGCTATAAACCATTGCTGGCTGACTGTAATAACCATCTTTTTTACAGAATTTTCTAATGGGAAACCACGCTTCGTTTACCTTTTCAACATCCCCCTGTTTTAATAACAGAGTCAATCCATCTCTTCCATTGTGCTTAGTTTGAATAGCCGTTCATCTATAGTTGGTATTTCTTACTTTTTCCATCTTTCAGCTAATGAAAAGAGGACTTTCTCATACTTCTTATAGTTTGGGTGACTGGTTTTATCTGACATATTGAGTAAATAGACTTCTGGTTTTAACTCAAATTTTATATCAAGGATTTTCTGAATGGTCCTCTTTCTCAGCATTTGCAGCATCTGGTCTCAGAGTTCCATGGATTTGGTGTGACTGACGCTGTTGAGTGTTTGGAGTTGCACTCCCTGTCTTTTTGGTGCCCTTTAGGGCTGACACCAGGGCAGCCAGGCCTTTACTCACTTTGCCCTGGGGCTTTAGCTTTAACTCTTTGGTTGCAGGTTTTCCTGAGGCTGTAGAGCCCTCAGCCTTGGAAGTTCTAGTGTTTGGTCTCTGTGTTTCAGGAACTCAGTGTGTCTGAGGCCTCAGTCCTTCTGAGAGAGTGTGTCAGTTATGACAGTTGGTGTAAGAGTAACTGCGTCTCTGTTTTTGTTGTTATGGTTAGCAAAGTATTTTATTTATTAAAGTACAGTGGTGCCTCGGGATACGAAATGATCGCGTTACGAAATTTCCGGGATACGAAAAAGTTGGATTGGCAAAAACTGTTTCGGGTTACGAAATATTTTTCGGGTTATGAAATTTATTTCGGCACGAAATTCAAATGCTATAGGCTTCCAGCGCTAACGGAAAGCTATTTCGGGTTATGAAATTTTCGCGTTACGAACGGAATGGCGGAACGAATTAATTTCGTAACCCGAGGCACCACTGTAACTCATTTATTAAAAGTCCTCATATAGAGTGAAGGCTTGAAGGGGGAGCAAGCTTGTTTTCTGCTGCTCCAGAGACTAGGATCCGAAGCAATGGATGCAAACTGCAGGAAAAGAGATTCCACCTCAACATTAGGAGGAACTTCCTGAGAGTAAGGGCTGTTCGACAGTGGAACAAACTCCTTCCTCGGAGTGTAGCGGGGTCTCCTTCCTTGGAGGTCTTCAAACAGAGGCTGGATGGCCATCTGTCGGGGATGCTTTGATCTGGATTTCCTGCATGGCAGAATGGAGTTGGACTGGATGGCCCTTTCGGTCTCTTCCAATTCTATGATTATTTCTCAAGCTGGGAGCTCAAGTTCTTTTGCGGTGCTGAAGGAATATTTTCCTTCTTGGCCTGAATACCTTTGCAGACATCTCTTCAGATCCCTTCTCCCTGGTGTCCTGTCGACGTGGTTCAACTCTGCAGGTGGTTGTGGTGGACACAGTGCGTCTTTTCACGCCCCAACAAGGGTTATGGGCCCAGTAGCTGCATAGACAACACTAAAGAAGCTGTGGGTGATTTATTTCTGCAATTGGTGACCTGTGTTTGGATTACTAGAGGGCTGAAGAGAAAAGTCCTGGAGAGGAGTGAGTTAAGTGCTGTCTGCTCACGGACTCTGTCGTTATCAGTTTCTTTTTGGAAGCTTATTCTTGTTTGGCAGCCTGCCCAGACTGTTATCAGTATCGGAATGTTTGTTTGCAGCTGTTTAAGTCGCAGACTCAGTGCAAACATGGAAGCGGCTGTCAAGTTTGAGAAACTGTCCGAGAAGAATTATACTTCATGGAAAATGTATATGCTAGCTTAAAGCAGGACTTAGGGGACTATGTAAAGAAACAGCCAGATCCTACTGATGAAGACCAACTAGCTGGTGATGAAAAAGCTAGAGCAACAATTGTTTTAGCTATAGAGCCAAGCCAGCTAAATCATATTAGAAATAAGAAGTCAGCGTTTGAAGCTTGGAAAGCTCTTGAGGCTGTTAACCAACCAGCTGGAGCCTTGTCTAAAATGCTGGGCAGCAGAAGGCTATATTGTTGTAAACAGCAGGAAGGCGAATCCGTGATTGTACACTTAAAAAGGATGCAAGAAAACTTTGCAGAGTGCAGCGAGCGTGGCATCCAGATTGAGGAAACCCAGAAGGCCCATATACTACTTAGTAGTTTAAGCAGTGACTGGGAGTTTTTGATGTACAATCTCCAGGGAGTAGCCGAAGCTGATTTAACTGTGGACCTTGTGGCATCCAGAATGCTGGAAGAAGTACAGAGGAGAAACACTGAGGAGAGCTTCAAGGGTGCGACTAGCTGGAGGCGACAACCAACCACCAACCTATGTCCTTCCCGAGGAGGGGAGTGCTGTTGCCTGCAGGATACGGAGATGTTTTTCCTGTGGGGAGACCAGACATTTGATGAAGAACTGATTGAAAGTCAATCCCTCTTCAGATTGAAGACATAGCATATTTACATTTAGTTCTGCTCAGTTGACCTTGAGCATCCAGCTGCTGCTCTAGACTCCAGCTGCAGCCAAGTTAGGCTTCTGCAATCATTGCCACATCTGAACATTTTCATCTTCAATAGATTAACAAATGATTATCTAGATCCATTTGAAACCAGCTTCAAGGCAGGATATGGGGTGGAGACTGCCATGGTTGCTCTGGATGATGACCTTCATCTAGGAATCCACAGAGGAAGTGTGACCCTGTTGATGCTTCTGGACCTCTCACCTCCCTAGATCTCTTTAAAAAGAGATTGAAGACTTTTCTATTTCATCAAGCCTTCCCTGAGGTTCCTTGTTAATGTGATCCTTCCCCCAAAATGTGTAACAACCTCAAGTACATCAGCTGGCTTGGTCTTGTTCTCAGAGGTTTTAATATGTATTTTATTTGTAATTGTAATGTTTTATCAGTTTTATATATCTATTGTATTTGTTTTTTATATATTGTATTGTTTTATAATCTTCTTGTACACCGCTATGATCTATTTGGAAAAGTGGTTTATAAATAAAACGTATTATTATTATTATTATTATTATTATTATTATTGATCACAACATCCTCTTGGAACGCCTGGGAGAGTTAGGACTCAGGGGCACTGCATTGCAAGGGTTCTGGACCTTACTCTCAGGTAGATTCCAAAGGGTGATGCTTGGGGCAGTCACTCCTCAAAAGTGGAGCTTTAAAGCAGCATACCTCAATGCGCCATTCTGTCCCTGGTGCTTATATATCTATATCTATATATATCCATTGACACCCCCTTGTCATGGGGGAGAGGCTTGCACACCCTAATGATGTTGTGAGCTATGCTGGCGGTGGTATAATAGCCACCTATGGGGCCTCCCATGCCAGACAGGTCACAACCGAAGGGTCTGACCAAGAGCGCCAAAGGGCAGGATGGGCTCTCTAGCCTTACAGCAATCATCCTAGGAGAAGGAAAACTCTAATCCCAAACCTGGGCAGATGGTGCTCATCTAACCCTGTAAGGTCATCCATCTCAGAGAAGGAAACTCTAACCAAACCTACGACCCGAGGACCTCGCTGCCACTGTCCATGCTTGTCAAGGCCTCAGCAGACAAACCTCTGGTTTAAAGGGTGAGGCCAGTTCTGTGCACGCTGCGCTCCACCAGAAAAATCCATTGCACAGGCTCAAAGGACACATCCAATCTCCGAAAAAGCCCTGTAGGCGAAGGACGAAACGGCAGGTGTAAAGATGCAGTGGAAGCCGCAGACCCAACCCTGCATGCAGGCGGTTCAGAGACTGACCGGGGATGATAGTCTTGTTCGGCAGCATCCTGAATGACCAAGCAGCCTTTTTTAAGGAGAGCACTGCTGGCTCCATATGGAGAGGGGTCTAGAAAAGGTGGCCTAAAGAAAGCTCA
>JACSCI010000013.1:15511442-15531910 GCA_016801065.1 Sceloporus tristichus | reverse complement strand
CTCTTCCAACTCTATGCTTCTATGACAATGTCAGCCATATTAAGGCTTCTTTCCCCCCTGGAGCCCTGTCGCACAGGGGATGCTGGGGGCTGTGGTCCAAGAGGAAAAAGCTGCCTTGAGTGGGGGAGCAGGGCTTACTTTTCTGAGGGAGACTGCAATCCCATCATCCCCCAAAAGCACTGCAGCCCCCAGAGGAGGGCAGCAAGGGCCCCATCTGGCGCCCCTCCCCTGAACCTCCAAGGTCTTCCAAGGGAGGAGCGTCGCCCCAAACAACCCCAAAGGAGCCAGAGCCTTCTGCTCCTCCACCGGAAGCCCCTCCCACTTCCGACAAGGAGACGCTCCTCGCAGAGGCAAAAAGGGGGCGGAGCCAGAGTCGCTGGTGACGCTCCACTTCCGGCCGGCCGGCTCCGAAAATGGCGCCCTCCTCGGTCCTTCCTACCATAGAGAGGAGGAGAAGGAGCGACGGAAGACTCTATGGCAGAGCAATAGAGCTCTGCGAAGGGAGAAGAGGAGGAGCCTCTGGGAGCCCAGAGATAGGAAAGGATAGAGCTCAGTCTCCCCTTCTAGAAACAGAGAAAGGCGCGCTTTTAGGGGCCAGAGCGAAGTGGGAATTGACTCTCTCCTTGGGCTGCTGCTGCTACTGCAGCTCCCAGCATCCTCCACGGCAAAGGCTTGCTCCCTCGGGGGATTCTGGGAAGACAGAGTGGCACTATGGCTTCCCTTCATCTAGAGACACTTGACTTCTATATATGGATCACATTGGCCTTTTTAGCTGCCGCTTCACACTCTTGGCTCATGTTCAACTGGTGGACTACTAGCACTCCTAGAGCTGCTCTGTGGAATTCTGGGAGATGTAGTCCAAGGGTAACAAACATCTCCCCTGAAGAGAGAAAAACCCTTCAAGCAGTGGCTTTTTTACCAATAGAGATCTCAATATCATTCATAAGTCCTTTATATATATGTAAAGGGTGATTGTTTTATGGCTCTAAGGGCACCAAACATTATTTTTGGCTACTACAGCTCCCAGAATCCCCCACTGCAAGCATAATATGCTCTTCTGGGGGATTCTGGGAGCTGTAGTGCAGGGAAAGCCACCAAGAATAGAGGAAACCCTTTAGAGAGTGGCTTTCTTTATCGTTAAATACGTGTGTTTTTGCACACATGGACTCCATTGTTTATAATTACACGCATCCCTCCAGATTTGCAGATTTGATTCTTATGCACGGATTTTTTATAAGCACACACCATTTGAAAATGTTCCAACAAAGTATAAATTTACCTTGATATTCCATTTTTTATAAGGGACATCATTTTGCTATGCCATTAAATTTAATGGGACTTGAGCATACACGGATTTTGTTATACACAGGGGATCTTGGAACCAAACCCCAGCGTATAACAAGGATCCACTGTATTAACAATTTGATTAATATGTTCTCTCTAGGAATATCTAGGTCCTCCAGTGCAACTCTATGGTCAATGTGACTAAAAGTTGCACTGAGAGACCTAGAGATTCCTAGAGTGAACACTCCACTAGGCCTTTCTAGCTCCTCCAGCGCAACTCTATGGTCAGCGTCTGGCAGGTGTTGAGCACAGAGTTGCGCCAGAGAGATTCTTAGTTTCAAATGTGCAAAAGCGCTCCTGCTCACTGCAGAGACCTGGGCCTCCAGGTTCAAAGCTGAGTGCAGGAGTACCCCCAAAATGTGAACCTGCTTCTTAAGGGGGAGTGTGACCCCATCTAACCCTGGCTGGATCCCTATCCCCCAATCTGGCTTCCAATTGACCAGGAGCACCTCTGTCTTGTCTGGACTAAGTTTCAACTTGTTTGCCCTCTTCCAGTCCATTACTGAATCATAGATTCATGTAGGATCATAGAGTTGGAAGAGACTCCAAGGGCCATCCAGTCCAACCCCATTCTGCCATGCAGGAAGTCTCAATCAAAGCATCCCCAGTGACAGATGGCCATCCAGCCTCTGCTTAAAGACCTCCAAAGGAGGAGAGTCCACTACACTCCGAGGAAGGAGTGTGTTCCACTGTTGTACAGCCCTTACTCTCAGGAAGTCCCTCCTAATGTTGAGGAGGAATCTCTTTTCCTGCAGCTTGCATCCATTGCTCCATTGTATCCTGTTCTCTGGAGCAGCAGAAAACAAGCTTGCTCCCTCCTCAATATGGCATCCCTTCAAGTATTTAAACAGGGCTATCATATCACCTCTTAACCTTCTCTTCTCCAAGCTAAACATACGCAACTCCCTCAGTCCTTCTTCATAGGGCTTTATGGTTTCCAGACCCTTCACCATTTTAGTCCCCCTCCTTTGGACACATGGCTCGTTTCTCAATGTCCTTTTTGAATTATGGGGCCCAGAACTGGACACAGGATTATTCCATGTGGGGTCTGACCAGAGCAGAATACAGTGGCACTATTACTTCTCTTGATCTAGACACTATACTTTTATTGATGCAGCCTAAAATTGCATTGGCCTTTTTAGCTGCCACATTGCACTGTTGACTCATGTTCAACTTGTGATCTACTTGTACTCCCAGTTCCCTTTCACACGTAGTTTCATTCAGCCATGTGTCCCCCATCACCCTATATCTGTGCATTTCCTTTTTCCGCCCTAAGTGCAATACCTGACATTTCTCCGTGTTGAAGTTCATTTTGTTAGCTTTGGCCCAGCTTTCTAGTCTATTCAGGTCATTCTGAATCTTGATCCTGGCCTCTGGAGTATTAGCTACTCCCCCTGGTTTGGTGTCATGTGCAAGTTTGGTAAGCATTCCCTCTATTCCTTCCTCCAAGTCAGATAAAGATGCTGAATAGCAAACTGGGCCCAGGACAGGGCCCCACTGGACACCCCTCTGGTCACTTCTTTTAAGGCGTGGTCTGTTTTAACATCATACTAATTTCAGTCTATTTTTAATGCATCAATTTTGTGTGTTTTAATTGTACTGTCCTTTTAAATGATAAGCTGCTCTGAGGATCCCAGTTGAAAGGAGGATTCCAATAAATAAAAAGAAAAGGTATATATGCAATTAGTGAGAGCCAGTGTCGCATAGCAGTGTTTGGAGACCCGGGTTCGAATCCCAGCTCACTCTCTCAGCCTCAGAGGAAGGCAATGGCAGCAGCCAAAACAAAAAACAAAACCCTGAACACATAGAATCATAGAGTTGGAAGAGACCCCAAGAAGGGCTCTGATCCAGTCCAACCCCCTCCTTCTGCCATGCAGGAACTCTCAGTCAAAGAGATGGCCATCCAGCCTCTGCTTAAAGACAGCCTCCAAATTGGAAAGGACTCAAATGCACACAGCGATAATACCTTCAATATTCAATATTGTAATTCAAAATATTCAATATTCTATGTTCAATAATATAATAGCAAGAATACCTCAAAAACCTTGAGATCCATTTTGTAAGACAGTCGCCACCAGTTTGTGGAGAAAGAATCACAGTCTAAACTACATGGTTTTAACCAATAGGCTAAATTAAATCGATTTAATTTATGGCCAAAATTAAAATGGACAAACTCTGCCAGGCCTCTTTCCCCACAAAAATATGTAAAAGTGGGGTGAAAATTTCTCTTAGAAGCAGAAATTAAAAGAGGTCGTTCCATGTCCTTCATAGAAATGGCAGAATAATAATCCCTCTCCCCAAGAGCTGGGTTGAGGAAAGCCTTGCTTCAGAGCTCAGGTTTACATTTAGTTTTAAACATTGCGTTTTAAAAATGCAAGGAAAATCGTTTCCAAAAAAGAGGTATTCCAGAGTAAAGGCCTCCTTCCTTCCTTCCTTCCGAGAGAGAGAGCGCTCTTCCCAGGAGGAGGCTGGGGGCAAGGCAGCCCCCCCCTCCACTTTTAGTTTTAAAAAGCATTAAATTGTTATTCTGCCTTTTCCCCAAGAAGGCTCACAATTTAAGACAAATAGGATTACAATCAAACATGGAATCATATTGCAAAGCATGAAAGGTTTTCTCCTCCCTTGAAATATAAGGGTAAAAATAGAAATGCAAGGGAATGATTAAAGGCTTCCTGCTGCCAATTCTTTGGCCTTACAAATACCTCAGAGAAGACCTCTCTAGGAACCTCCAGCTCCTCCGCTGCAACTCTCTGCTCAGTCTCTTCTGGCAGAAGCTGATCACAGGATCTCACAGGAGACCAAGAGATTCCAAGAGAAGTGTTCTCTCTAGTAATTTCTAGGTCCTCCAGCAAAAACCTGTGGTCAACTTCTGGCAGAGTTGCGCCGGAGGACCCAGAGATTCCAAGAGAAGACATGAATCAAAACCACAAAGAATCCAATCTGCAAAAGTCAAAGCTGCAAAGACGGAACCCAGTCTCTCTGGGCATATAAAGACCAATGTGAGTACATATAATGGCATCGCAGAGACTGTTCCAGGATTTGCTAGACTGTCTAGGAATCTCCAGGTCCTCCAGCACAACTCTATGGCCAACCTCTGGCAGAGGTTGCCCTGGAGGACCTAGACTAGATTCCTAGACCAAAGCCTTCTCTAGTATCTGTGGGCCCTCCATTGCAATTCTACAGTCACCTTCTGGCAGAAGTTGACCACAGAGTTGCCCTGGAGGACCGACATTCCTCAAGTGGCATTCTCCCAGGTTTATGTGTGTGTGTACACAAAAATAAATGGGGTTTCTCCACTTTTGGGGCTAGAGGATAGTTTTAATATGTGCACATCTCCTTGTCCTTTTAAACTGGGATGTGTTTTAACTGATGTTGCCCACATCGATCCACAGTGAGGGGGCTAAGAAATCCATCTCCTCCTCCTCCTCCTCTTTACCTTTTTGCCAGAGAGGCAGGGCAAAAATAAAGCTTTCCCTGTACCGATTCTTGATTATTTACCCCCCTCTGGGCCCAGCGTTCAGCCACTCAGCACCGTCCTCCCAAAGTGCGTCTGCACACTTTAATGGCAACAAGGCACACAAAGCCCACCGTTGCTGACCCAGACCACAAACGCCGCTCCTGTATTAACATTTTGGTTTTTATTTACATGTTAACCAGAAGTCATAACATACGGTTAAAGATGAAACAAGAGCCCCAGAAGGAAGGAAGGAAGGAAGGAAGGAAGGAGGATAGAGACAAAAAGGGGGTGAGGAAGGAGGGAGGGAGGGGTTGAAAGGAAGAGTAGAAAAAAACAATAATATACAGTCAAAATAACAACAGTATTAATAATAACAATTAAAAAAAGAATGCTCAAGGGGGCCACCGCTTTGGACAACCCTCCTGTCGCTTCCCCTTGCTTTGTGGGGCGTGGGGCGGCCTCCCCAGTGCCCCCTGCGCCCCCTTCTTCTTCTTCTTCTCCAGCTCCCCAGGAAAGCCACTGAGGGGGAGGCAAGGAAGGAAGGAAAATAAATAAAACCTCAGGGCCCCCCCCCAGCAGCAGGCGGCAAAGGAAGAGGAGGAGGAAGCCCCCCCTGCCCACACGCACAAAGTCTCTTCTCTCCTCTGCTCTGGGCTCCAAGTCCAAACATTGTGGGTCGCACACACGCAGCCTCTCCTCCTTTCCTTGTCCCTCCAGGGAAGGAAAAGAGGAAGGGAGGGGGGGAGGGGGGGGGCATCACAAAACCAAAACTTGCCCAACGCCTTATAAAACCACAATTTTTTTGTTGTTTTCTTTTTTTCAAGATCCAAACAAAACAGTAAAACACGGCCCCCTTCCCTCCCAAAACTGTACAGAGCAGGAAGGACCCTCCCCAAATGGTCCAAAGGGGAGGAGGGCTGGCCTCGGCGGAAGCAGACACCCCCCGCCCTCCGGACAACGTAGTCCTTTCTGTCTCCCCGGTCCTGGTCCCGCGGAAGAAGCGGTCCCAATGTGTGGCCCCGTCCGTCCGCCCTCTTCTGGTCATCCCTCCTGCGGCCTAACTGGAGTCCGAGTCGCTTGTGTCCGAGGAGGAGGACGAGGAGGAGCTGGAGCTGCTCGAGTCTGAGCTGGAGCTGCTGGCACTCAGGCGAGAGACCGCCACTTGCTGCTGGGCCGATTCGGGCTTCTCGCTGGCTGCAGGGTGGCAGGGGCAGAAAAAGAGGGTGCATTAGGGGAATGGGGAAACCCCAACGCACACATGGGCAGCAGCACCCAGAGAGACAAGTGGGAGGGGACACTGACACACACACACACACACACACACACACACACACACACACACGGTCGCCTCCGGAGGACTCACCCTTCTTGGGAGGCTTCTTAGCCGAGTTGAGCTGCCCGCTGACATCCTGGAGGCGCTTCTCCAGCTCCCGCTTCTTCTCCAGGGCCAGCTCCTCCTTCGTCTTGCCCACCGGCCGCTTCAGAGCTGAAAGGGAGGAAGGAAGAAAGGAGGTTTATGGGGGCACATGAGGGGCTACTGGGGGCACCCTTGCCCACTGTGGCCTTTCTCTTCCAAGTCCAACACCAGCCCTGAAAGACCCACTCCCCAGTGGCTTCAAGCTAGGGAAAGGAGCACCTAAAACCCAGGCCAGCAAGACATCCCAATGGCCCACACCCTGCAGACCCCACCTTTTACCCTCCCTGCCCAGACAGTCAGTGCAAGTGCACATGAAAGAGCGAGTGAGTGAAGGAATGAGGGGAGAAGGAAAAGGAAAAGAAAAGAGGCAAAGGGGAAGAAGGCAGGAGGGGCAGGGCCTGCTCACCACCCCCTTCTTGGCCACTTTGCTTGGGGAAGCCCAGCCCCTCCTGCCTCCAAGCCCCCCACCCAGAGAGGCACCAGGACAGCGGCCACCCTGAAGGGAAGGAAGGCCTCCAGAAAGAAAGCGCTAGGCAAGAAGGACCCCCCCCCAAGAACACCCACCCTGGGAGCTTTGAGGGAGGAAGGGTGGCCAGGAGGAGGCCGAACCTGCCTCTCTCAACTGAAACCATCACTCAAATAATGTAAAGGTCTTGGGTCTCCCTGCAGAAAAGCCATTAAGTCACTAACCACATAAAAGACCTAGCTGCATCACTCTGGAAAATCAGTATGCAAACAGATCTTGTTCCACCCTTGAGACTCACAGAAAGAAAGATGTTGGCAGCAGGAACTCTCCTAGAGTTCAACCTCCTTCTTCAGAGGCACGTTTTGGATTGGAAAATCCAGGCCCAGCCCTATGGAAGTGTCTCTGATTCTCCGCTCCAAAGGATGCCTCTGAAGGAGCAGGCTCCAGCTGCCCAACTTCTCTCTCTCAGTCTCTCAATGCAAGATCCCTTTCCCATAAAACTTCCTTCATGTTTTAAAAACTACTCTTCTTTCTCTCCCAGAACCCTGTTGGAGAAACTCTCCTCCAAATCCCTCCATGGCCCTGCCACCCTCAAACCACCATGGTCCAGGGAAAGGTCAAAGCAGAGAGCGGCCACTGAGGAGGCAGGAAAGCCCTGAGAAACACAAGTGGGGGGCGGCTGTGTTTTCATGGTCTAATAGTATACAGTAGGCCCTCCACATTCTCTGGAATCAGGTGGCACAGGACCCCCCCCCCCCATGCAAGTGGGAAAACTACAGACACCATTTTGAGAGGACATCTCTCTAGGAAGCCCTAGGCCCTCCAACACAACTCTCTGGAAGCTGGCCACAGAAAAATGCTGGAAGACCTACAAACGCCTAGAGAAGTGTTTTCTCACAACTCTACAGTGAACTACCGGTAGAATAGTGCTAGAGGACCTAAGTATTCCTAGAGAGATGTATCAATCAAATCTGTGAATAAGCAAATCCGCAAAGGTCAAAGCCACAAATGTGGAAGGAAGACTGTATTGTATTTTGACTGTTGGTTTTCTGCATTGTCTTTATAAATTGTTGTACCCCATCTCAAACCTTGAGAAGAGATGGAAAGAAATAATAATACTATTATTATATTATAAAACTGAAAGATAGTTAGCAGCCTGAGTTTTCAGAGACTTAATGTCTACTTCCTCAGATGGATTTTGGTGGAGAAGTAGACTTAAGTCTATGAAAGCGCAGACTGGCAGCTTCTCTTTCAGTGAGCCTCACAGGTGCGACAAGATCTCTTTACGTACAGACTCCACAGACTAACGCGACTATATCTTTGATTCCTATTAGTATTATTTTTATTATACTACGGAGCTGGGGAATTTGGGGCCTTTGCACTCCTGTGGGCCTCACTTGGCAAGCAATGCTGGAGGAGGGATGGAGTCCAGCCCTGGGAGGCCCAAAGTAGCCCCCCACCCATCCCTTGTTCCACATGCAGCCCAGCCCCAGGCTCCAGGCCCCTCTGGGTGGGGCAGCACACTAGGCCTGCTGCCCCCTCCCTCTGGCTTCTGTGCCCAGCGCTGGCTCTTCCCACAGAGACCCCAACCCACTCCCGGACACAGGCTTCCTATCACTGCCCCCTCCAGACTCACTCTCGCTGTAGGGCTTGCGAGGCTTCTTGCGCAGGCACGAGAGGACGTAGCGCTCCAACTCCCGCAGGGTGGAGGGCTTGAGCGTCTCAAAGTCGATCTCGATCTCCTCCGGGTTGGAGTCGCGCAGGGAGGGCTCCCGGGACTGGATGATGTGCACCACCCGGCCCAGCTTCTCCCCGGGCAGCTTGTTGATGTCCAGGCTGAGCTGGCGCTTCTCGTCGTAGGTCATGGGCTTGCTCTCCTCCTCCTCCTCCGAGTCATACAGCGGCAGCGGTGGCAGCGGAGGGGGCGTCGACTTGGAGCCCCCCTTCTTCGAGTTCCTGGGCGGGGAAGAAAAAAGGGAGCAGAGGTGAAAACGCGCATTGCCCACAGCTTAGCCACGCCGGGACTGCGCATGCAGCTGTCAGACAGGACTTGGCTTGTTCACGCAAGGACTTCGCCACGGTCGGTCCGTCGGGGAAAGAAAGAGTCATCACCCAGCCACATTGCTGCCCACCCACCTCACAAAATGGCAGCCGGGTCCACTCACTTGCTTCCTCCACTGCCGCCACTTCCCCCTCCAGCTTTCTTGGACTTCTTGGTCTGGGCCGCGTGGGGGCGGGCCTCCTCGTCCCCCGCCTTGCCCTTCCTCTTCTCCGACGAGGACCTCTTCTTCCTCCGCTTCTCCTTCTTGTCCCGCTTCTTCTTGGGCTTGGAGACAGGGCCCTGGGAGAGGGCTGCCAGCTGCTCATGGACCGCCCGCAGCTGCAGGGCCAACAAGAGCTTGTTATGAATGTACGTAACGCCATGTCTGTCCTCTTAAACTGAGTGGTATTTTACCTTACGTGTAAGTTAAGGGAAAGTTTCAGGGATAAAAATGTAGCTTTCTATGTGACCCACAGATAAGTAAAGGTGAAACTTAATGGCATGTAACAAAGAATGCAAAGGGGAAAGCTTCTTTTCCTCCTTCTCCTTGTCTGGGCCTCTCCCAACCACCATCTGCCTGGAGCTGGAAGAGAAGGTCTTAACATCAGCTTGGGAAGGGAAGGAAGTGGAGATAAATGGGGCGTTTGGTGGAGACACAGATCTGAAGGAGGATGGGAAGAGGAGCTTTCTTCCATCTGACTGAGGAGGAATCACACTCCTCCCTGGGCAGCTCTTTCAGAAACCACTGCCAAGGCACCAGGACCTTTCTAAGCAGTACTGGCCCATATATATGTTGACCCAGCATTTTAGGTTCTATTTTTGGGCAGAAATTGTTTGACTCATAGGTGAGGATATATAGTAATTAATGTGTTTTAGACAACGTGGTCTGTCTGTCAATTGTTGTTCAATCTATTACTATCATCATTATTGTTACCGTTGTACCTGTTCCTGGAGCTCCGCCAGCCGGTTGGCCCGCTCCTCCTCTGAGTCCGAACTCTCCTCGCTGTCTGAGGAGCTCTCGCTGCTGCTCTCGTCCTCATCCCCCTCTTCATCGTCATCATCGTCCTCGTCATCATCGTCCTCGTCACTGGAAGAGTCGTCTGAGGAGGACTTCATCAAGAGCCCCGGCTGCGGGAGCGAGGCGGAGGGAGGGTTGAGGTCAATGGGCTCGTCCGGCATCTTGGCGTAGCTGAACTCGAAGACGTCCTGTGGGGAGGGGGCAGGGGAGGTTGAGGCCCTGGGCTCGCTCAGCTGGGGCCACCAGGGAGGGAAGCTTCTGGGCTGTGACCGTCTCCTGCCCACTCACCTGCAGCTTGCGAGCCATGGCCACCACATCATGGTCGGGGGGATTGTACTTGTAGCAGTTGGAGAACATCAGCCGCACGTCGGAAGCAAACTCCTGTGCATCGCGGTAATCCCGGTTCTCCATCTTGCGCTGAATTCACCAGAGGCAAAGAGAGAGAGAGAGAGAGAGAGAGAGAGAGAGAGAGAGTTTAAGTTTAAAAAGGAAGAATTGGGACACTAGACTCGGAGCTTTCAATCACACAAGGAGATGCATAACCCAATCTCTCTTACAATTACAAATAATATGCTGCAAGATTAGCCTTAATTCTCAAGTCTAGCTTAAGTGAATTAACAAAACACAGCCTGTCTGAGCCTTAGAGGGTGACATGATACAGCCATCTTTAAACGTCTCAAGGGCCGTCATCATGAAGCAGATGGAAGAAGATCGAGGTAGGACTAACTGGCCATTGGGGGTCCCTTCCAATTTTCAGATTCTATGAAACACACCTCCTCCTCATAGAAGTAACTCTGAATTAATATACGTCTTAAAGTCCCCTGGCTTTGAGGTAAAGAACACAAACCAGTGGAGTCAAATAAAAACAGGGTTGCAGGGAGGGGGACAGGTTTTTCTAAAGACCCACAAAACAATTTTTTGGTTTAACATGGTGTTGTTGTTTTTTTGCATTAACGTGTAGGACTGCATCAATACTGGACTAAATCAGAAAAGTAAGTAGCAAAAGGCAGCTCAGATGTTCTGGCCAGTAGCTTGAATCACAAATGTTCTTAAGTAAGTGCTCTTTGAATGGAAGTTGTTTTGAGTGAATGTACAATGAACAACTGCCAATGAAACAGTTAGTTAAAATGTTTACATTTGGGCAGCTACTGCTATTCTAGGAAGAGGGCTGCAGAACTGTCATGAATCCCTGTTTCAAAAAGAAGTAATTTTGGTCATTTAAACCAACATCAGCCAACCTTGACTAACAACAACAACAACAACAACAACAGGGTTGGAGTAAATGGCCTCTAGGGTCCCTTCCAATTTGAGGATTCTCCGACTTTGGCCCAATACACACTGCAGAAATAACCCAGTTTGAGACCATTTTAAGTGCCCTGACTCAGTGCTAGAGAATCCTGGGGGGGGGTGTAGTTTATTGTGGCACCAGAGCTCTGACAGGGGCGGCTAAAGGTCTCCCAAAACTACAGTTCCCAGAATCCCCCAGTCTCAAATGGGATTGTTTCTGCAGTGTGTTTTGGACTCTTTTGTGATCCCCCACCCCACTTTTGTGATAACTCCACCACCATTTCTGCAACTGCCAACTTCACCTTCAGAACAAGGTGCTCTGCCAGTCGCTGTGTGTCATTTGTGGTGATCCTATCAAGGGGTTTTCTTGGCAAGGTTTGTTCGGAGGCAGTTTGCCCTGGCCTTCCCCTGAGGCTGAGAGAGTGTGACCCAATGGGTTTCATAGCCATTTCGTGGGAATCGAACCCTAGTCTCCAAAGTCCTACTCCAACACTCAAACCACTAGGCCACACTGGTTGTAACATATTTTAAAAGGGAAGGGACTGACTCTGAAACCAATTTCGGCTCTGGAAGGTGGTCCTGCCAACAGGTCCAAGGCCTGCCTAGTAACCCATCCACCCCTCAGAGGCTGAAAGGAGCTTTAAAAGGCATGGAAGCCACATAGAGTGGTCCCTCCACATTCATCAGGGTTTCGGGTAAAGGACACCCTTGGATATGGAAAAACAGTATTCTTTTTACACCTCCTCTCTAGGAATCTCTAGGTCCTCCAGGGCAACTCTGTGGTCAATGTCTGCCAGAGGTTGATCATAAAATCGTGCTGGAGTCTCCTTCCTTGGAGGTCTTTAAACAGAGGCTGGGCAACCATTTGTCAGAGATGCTTTGACTGAGAGTTCCTGCATGGCAGAAAGGGGTTGGCCTGGATCAGGGCCCTTGGGGTCTCTTCCAACTCTAGGATTCTATGGAGGACCTACAAATGGCTAGAAGAGTGTTTTCCTTAGGAACCTCTAGTCTCTCCAGCACAACTCTATGGTCAACTTCTGGAAGAGTTGCATCTAGAGATTCCTAGAGAGAACATATTAATCAAATACACAAAAGCCAAAGCTGCAAAAGTGGAGGGACAACTGTACAAGTAAAAAAGTTCCGTGAGGCTCAGTGGCACAGACAGACCTTCAGGCCACAAGCACAATCCCATCTGCCTCCATTCTCCCTCCCAAAAAGAAGGGGACCATTAATTTAGGCAGTCCACCTGATCATGGATTTCATTACAGGTCAAGTCCCCCTTCTCCAAAACACTCAGGAGCAGAAGTGCTTTGGGGTTTTTCAGAGGCTGGAATATTAATATCTATGAGGCCTCTTGGGAGATGGGCCCCAATTTTAAAGAGGAAATCCATTGACGTTTTGGACACACTTGATACCCATCGGTCCAAAACACTAGAATGGGACAAACCTACCTGCTTGGTTAAGAACAGAGCCTTAAAATGTTTAGAAGATCAGTCTCTAGCAATAAAATATTGGAAAGAAAAAAGTATTGTAGCTTTGAGATTTATAAATGCAGAGGTCTGGGGACCCCCAGGACACAACGTGAGGCATAGATAAACGTTTAGCTAATTGATTGATAGCTCTGCAATTTGGCTCATTATTGTTATAGTTATCCCTAAAGACACATTAGTCTACGTATGTTAATTAAAAGCAGAATGTACAATATTAAATGGTAGAGAATGTAAGAAAACAATAGAGTGACAAGGAAAATGAGGAACCAAAAAGGAAGAGCTTTAGACAAACCAGGAGGAAGTTCAATGGCTCTTCTATTTCTGAGAGTTTATGAAAAGTGGGAAAAGGAGGAAGGGAGAACATTTTTAATGCTCAACTATAAAAACTGCAATGACCTGTTTGATCTTACTTTATTGTCTTAAGAAACGAAAATCACTGTAAAAGAATGGCTAAATGAATAAAACAGAATAGGAGGAATACACTGTATAAATAACCTGGCTTGAGACTGCTTTAACGGTTAATTCTGGAGTTTCAGATATGGGGGACCCCAAGTTGTCATTAGTAGTGTAAAGGTTAGCTTAAAACAAACCCCAAAACCAGTAGTCTCCACAAACCATTGTATTATTATTATTATTATTATTATTATTATTATTGATATCTCACCCAGAGATAAGCCAGCCTGAGCCCAAAACTGGGACTCAGGGCAGCTTACAATACTAAATTGCAAGGCCTTTACTCTGGGAGCACCTCTGGAAAGCACTGGCGGCCTCTATTTTCTCATCCGTCCCGTTTTTAGGGAGGGCACAAACCATTATGCCTACGGGCATTTTGGAAGTTCTTTGGCATTCTTTTCCTTGGTTTCATCCTTACATACTTTCTTACATGCCCTTACGGTTTAACCTCGACTCATTCACAGGTCACATCAAAATCCAATATTTTGGTCCCCAAACCTGCCCTTGACGTCTACATGAAATCATCTTATATCATCCGGTATGGACGGTAGATTTCATGGATAAGGTGCATTTTATACATGTCTTGTTTAATAGGCCCACAATTCTCATGCTTAAAACATTTCATGTATAATGTACATCTTGTGTGTAAGGTACATTTTATATATTTGCACATTTTATGTTCGCGTAATGGTCCTTTTATACACAGAATTTAAAATAATTTTGTGCATGAACAAAAATGAGCCACTTTGAAACTGCTTTAAGTGCCCTGTTTGTTGCGGCTCAATGTCTGGCAAAACTAGTTTCCAGGATTCCCTAGCATTGCGCCAGGGCAGATAAGGCAGTCTCAAACTGGATTATTTCTGCAGTGTGTTTTGGACCTCAGACATTATCTCAGCCACCCGTATCAACAATGATTTTGGAATTTCAGATTAAGGGAGACTCAACCTGTGTTATTATGCTGTAATTTGTAATGGAAGGATGGAAGAGGCAGGCAAGAAGAAATCAATCTTCTGTGCAGTGATTGGCAAAGATCCAGGAAAGGGAGGCCCTTATCCCTTTTCATTCTGCACCACCTTCTAAAATTCAACAACGGAAGCCTTTCCTAAAGAGAGTCCTCCTTCCTCACTCCTTTGCGCTTGGCTGCCGCATGTCTTCTCCCTACGCAGACTTGCTCATAGGCCAGGCTAACCTTTCTCCTTCTACACAAAGCCCTCTGGATGAGAAACCGCATCCTTTCCATGGCACAACACCCACTTCTCCCGCCTCAGCCCTGAATACTAACAGGAGAGAGAGGGCACAAACACAGAACGCTCAAGGGGCGTAAAGCCCGGTCCAGGTGCGCCCTCTTGCCGCCCCCCGCTGCCAAGGCCAGCCCGGCCAAGGGCCCACCTTGATGGTGCTGAGGTCCATGGGGTGCTTGATGATCTCGTGGTAGTCGTGGAGGCCCAGGGCTGAGGCGTCCACCGGCTTGTAGAAGGGCCAGGCGTAGGCCGCGTGCTTCTTGGAGACCAGCTCCTTCAGGATGCCGTTGCAGTACTTGAGCTGCTCCGAGAGCTTCCCCCGCTTGGAGGTCTGGTGCTGCTGGGAGTCCGGCAGGTCCTTCCGGGGGGGCTTGATGGGGCGCCCACTCTCCCGCCGGGCCGGGATCTTGGCTGCTTTCGACTCCAAAACGGCCCCCGAGGGGGAGGACTCCCCGCCGTCCCCACCCGTGGTGGCCATGATGGCCGTGGGGGTGGGGGTGGTTGTGTCCGCTTTCCGCTTCACACCTTTCTTCTGGAGGAGGAGATAGCAGGGTTCAAAGGGCTCCCCAGAGAGACAAGGGTAAAGGCCAAGGCCCCCCCCCAGCCCACAACTTGCCCTCTCAGCTTACCTTGGCCACAGGCTGTGTTGGGGTAGGGGCGGTCGGCACAGGCTGGGAGGAAGCAGCGGCGTGGAGTGGCTTCAGGAGCGGTGTGGCGATGACCGACGGGTGGGGGATGTTGATGACCGTGGTGGGGAGGTCCGTGGAGGCTGGGAAGAGCTGTGTCTGGGACACGGACGAAATGGCTGGGACCTGTTGGGCTGCAGCGGCGGCGGCAGCATTAGCAGCAGCCAGGAGTGCTGTTGGTGAGGGGAGAAAAGCAGCCCAGTTCAGGGAAGGGGACCCCCAAAAACCTAACCGCCCTCGTCTCCTTCCACTCAAGGAGTGGGTTCATCCTCCCCACTTTCTTTGGGGTGCCCTGCCCCCTCCCTCCTTACCTGCCGCCCGAGAGGCCCCTTTCTTGTGGCTGTTCTTGGCCACGGTGACCACAACCTCCTGCTCCTCCTGAGGCATCTGGGCCACCTTCTGCAGCAAGATCTTTTCCAAGGTTTGAGCCATCAGGACAATGTCGTCTGTGGTCTGCGGGAAGTGAAGAGGGTCAGGGCAACACACACAGGCAAAGAAGCAGCCGCTTCAAGACAGGCACTGGGGCTGGTCTGAGGGCAGACCAGGGCTCAAACCTCTGCTCGGCTGCAGAAAGCACTGGGTGACCTTGGGAAGGACACACTCTCTCAGACTCAAGGTAAGGCCAGAGTGGCAAATGTCCCCTGAAGAAGCCTGACCAACAGAAGCTGGGCTGGTTTAGCCCCAGAACAGGGTCACTGTACATGTATGGTCCAAAACAAACTGTAAAAATCATCCAATCTGACACTGCTTTAACCGCCCTGGCTCAATGCTATGGAATCCTGGGAACTGTAGTTTTGTGAGAGATATTTAGCCTTCTCTGTCAGAGAGCCCTGCTACCACAACAAACTGCAATTCCCAAAATTCCCTAGCACTGAGACAGGGCAGTTAAAGCAGCCTCAAACTGGATTACTTCTGCAATGTGTTTTGGACCCAAATCAAGTTGGGAACACATTAATCAACAAGGCCCTCACACAAATACTGGGAAGAAATGCCTGACAATGAAAGAGGGACTGCCTCGGAGGGCAGGGGGCTTTCCTTGGAGGCCTTTGAAGAGAGGCTGGGTGGGCATCATCTTTCAGGGGGTTGGACTACATGGCCCCTGGGGGGGTCCCTTCCAACTCTAGGATTCCAAGCTCCACACTCACACCTGGCGCTCTCCAGCTTTGGTTCTTATCAGCTGCTGCTGATAGGCCAGGTATGGCTCTTAGAATTGGAAAACCCAAAGATGGGACGTGCTGGTGATCTCAAGCCTAGACGTCTACAAAAGACTGTACATTGAGCAACTTTGGTATCCCAGCTTGAAAACTGCACTTACATCCTCCCTTTCTCTCAAAATGGGGCCCACAACACCTTTAACGTGAACTTGCCCCTTCCAAATGACACCACGAGGCAACCAGGGCCTCCCGACTTGCCTCCCACAGCCTCACTGCTCTGCTCCCCTCTCACACCTTGTTGTAGATGTAACAATTGGTGAACATGGTGTTGAAGTCCTGCATGCACTCGACTGAGCTCCAGTAGTAGTTGTTCTCCAAGCGCCGCTTGATGGTCCCCATGTCCATCGGCTTAGTGATAATGTTGTGGTAATCCTGGGAAGGAGATGAGGGAGAGGTGAGGGTCAGAGGGCAGACTATCTGGACATGCCACCCCCAACCCCACAACAGTGACATAGCTGGGGCTAGGTAACAGACTCAAGGGCCGCCTACACCTACTGAGGTGCCCTGGCCACAATAGCGGGGGGGGGGGGCATGGAGATGTAAGGGAGATGTAAGGGAGGCATGCCGTGCCCCAACCTACTTTGCAGCCCACAATAAGCCCAGAAAATGCTGAGGGGGATGGCATTCATCTTGCAAGGGATCCCTGCTCCTTTCCTGGGGGGAATCACAAGCTCCACACTGGCACCCTTGGCACCCAACTGTGCCTCAAAGAGCCAGGCAAGTGGAAACCTAAAGGGAGGGGTTTAGTCATTCCATTTTACCTCAGGGCTTTAACTCCTTAGGTGCCACAGATGTGCTGGCCTTTAATTTGGGGGGCCACTTGATGTCTTCTACAAAGTCATGGATGGGAATCTGCAAAACGCATTCAGGGGACAAGAGATTAGATCCAGGAGGGGGGAGCAGCGTGATGTAGCGCTCAAGCGGCTGCGTCATCTCATCCATACCTTTGTAGGGGGGAGGGTGGCACTGGGGAGGGGCGGCTGCTCTGGGTGCAACCCCTGGCCAGGCCAAGGGTTCAAAGGGGGCAGATGCGGGGGCCAAGGCAGCTAGGGTGGGCACTGGGCCAAGCAGGGCAAGAAGCTGTAGGTGGCCACTATGCTGCTCAAAACTGTGAAAGGACACAAACATCAGAGCAAGTGTAGCCTCCTGCCAGGGAAGGTGGGCGCACATCTAAGCAGCCCAAGCAGGAGACTATCCCCACAACCTTTGCATGTCATGCGGAAACCCTCCCCTCTATGAACAAATGCAAACTGGGGACTCATGCCACAGGAGGGGTCTGACAACCAAAGCAACCACAATACAACAGACCTCCCCCCCCCCTTGTATGTTGTATATCTTGTCTTCCTCCCCTCCTCTCCCAAAGGCAAGGGAGGCCAATTACCGGGAGGCCCAGCTTGACTGCGTCGACTGGCTGCCGGAAGGGCCAAGCAAACTGGTGCTTCCACAGGGCCTTCATGACCACCTTGTGGAGGTACTGCAGCTGGTTGGTGACCCGGCCAGGCTTCTTGGGGTTGGAGACCTCCGGAGGGGGAGGGTTGGCCGGGGCCAGCTGGAGGGCCGGCACCGAGGAGGCCATGGTGGGGCTCTCAAAGCCCTCGTAGAGCAGTGACGGCTTCCGGATCCGCTTCCCCGGCGTGGACTCCGCGGCCAGGCCCACCAGACTCGCATTGCCCTCCCCCAGGATCCTGCAAGACAGGAACAGACCCAGCCGCTGTCAGCACCCAGGCACCCCCTTGGCCCAGGGAAACAGGGTCCCCCTCAAGCCCCCCACTCACTCAGCACCACCAATGGCCACCACACCAGTGACCGCAAGAGCAGCCCCAGGGGAGTGAGACCTCAATGGCCCCACAGGCCTGCAAAGAAAAGACCTTCTGCAGCCAGAGTAAGCAGCTGCTGAGCCCCCTACGCTAGCTCCCATCTTCCTCAGAACACAAAGAAGCATGGAATCACAGAGGTGGAAGAGACCCCAAGGGCCATCCAGTCCAGTCACCTTCTGCCATGCAGCAACTCACAATCAAAGCACCCCAACAGATGGCCATCCAGCTTCTGTTTAAAAGAGGGAGACTCCACCAGACTCCATTGAGGGAGTGTCTTCCACTGTCAAACAGCGCTTAGTGTTAGGAAGTTCCTCCTAATGCTGAGTGGGATCTCTTTTCCTGTAGTTTGAACCCCTTACTCTGGGTCCTAGTTCTCAGGAGCAGCAGAAAACAAGCTTGCTCCAGCCGAAATAGGGCATTCCTTCAACATTACACTCACAGCTCACCCCACAAGTCCATCCCCCCCCCAGTTACTTCCACAACAAGCCTGTAGCCAAAGGAGGACCATCCTACAGGCAGCCTTCCAAGGGAAGCCAGACCCAGCAACCTTTAATACCCAAGTTTCACCATCTGGGCTGATCCAGGGAAGGTGGGGCAAGAGAAATCTATGAAAATGGGGCAGGGAGTGGGAAAGAGAGCAAGGGGGAGGCATCAGGGAGAATGTCTCCAATAGGAAAGGGACCGGGGGGGGGGCTGCAGTTTGTCCTGGCGTGACCTAGCTCCCAAAAGATGGCAAAGAAACCTTGGGGCTGACTGGGCACAGCTGGGCAGAAGGGGCACCGTGGCATGTGAGGGTGAAAGGGAGGCATGATTCAGCCCTTGTAGCCCAAAAGACACAATGCTCAGGCTCTGGGTTCAGGGCCCTTCATCATTAGATGCCCCCCTGGCAGCCTCCCCCCAACCAAGGGTTGGGAAATGCTCTCCTGCAGAGAGATGGTGCTGGGAACGGAACCCAGGGCCACCCTCCAGCATCCCTGGCCAAAGGCTATGGCAGGAAGCAAAGAGAGGCGCTCCAGAAGAGGCAGATGTGGAGCACAGCAAGAGCTGTGTGGGAAGCCTGGGCTTGGGGAAGGCTTCGTCAGCCCAGCTAAGGAAGGCTGGGGGGCTGGTGTGATCATGGCCACCCAGCCTTCAAAGCAAAGCCATTCCCCAGCAGAGGAAGAAGAAGACAACCTCAAATGCATCCCTGCAGAGCAAGCTCTCCGCAAGGCTACCCAAAGGCCCAAACGCCATCAAGGCAGCCTTCTTCTTCATCAAGGCCAAGAAGGTACACAATCTGGCCAGGGCTGGGGGTGGCAATGCCCATGGGCCATCTGTGCCCATTGGCTGTGCCTGTTCCCCTCCTTCCTCCTCTGGGGGCACCGCAGAGGCCCAGGGACTGCCAACCCCAGGGTTCAGGTGCTCCGGCCGGCCGGTCGCAAAAGGGGGCCACACTGCCAACGCCTGCGAGGAAACTGCAGGGCAACCCATTGAGGTCTGCACACTGCAGAACTAAAGCAGCCTGACACCCCTGTAGCTGCCATGGCTCCATTCTACGGGGCCCTGGGATTCGTAGGACGGCTGAGGAGGGTATAGTCAGGGCTCTGGTGCCATATCAAACTACAAACCTAAGGATGCTGTGAGACAGCAACCAAACAAACTGGGGGGGAGGGGGGGCTTTAAAGGACATCATTTAAGAAATACAGCCAGCCCTCTGTATCCAGGCATTCCCCCAGATTTAGTTCTATTTTAGTGCCCATTTTTTAAATGTTTTAACTGTATTGTTGCTTTTAATTTGTAATCTGCTTAGTGTCTCAATTTTGGGGGAAAGCAGTATCCAGCAAGCTAGATAATAAACCCTCCATGGCTTGAAAATATTCATATTCCCAGACACACAGAGACATAAATGTGAAGGTTTGTTGTTTGGGAATGTGTGTGTCGCCCTCTAAGACAGCAAACCTTGATTTTGCCCTTTGATAGAAGAGTCAGCCTCACACAGAGTGGAACTGGAGGGCCCACTGACTTTGGCATCCGTGGGGCAGGGCAGGAACCAAGCCCCAGCAGATACCAAGGGCCCTCTCCTCAGCAGAAGGGCAAGACTATCCCATTGGCATCCCCAGTGGGTGCGTCCTGGAGCCCAACCCCAGCAGCAGGTACAGAGGGCCCAGGGTAAGATCAATCATGATAGACCCCATTGTATACAATGGGACCTGAGCTCAGACAGATCTGGGTATCCCTGGGGAAAGGTCCTGGGACCAGCCCCATCCGACACAAAAAGGCCACAGGAATGTCACAGAATCATCATCATCATCATCCTATCCCACTGTAATGGGAGCTGAGCAGAGAGGGTCCTGGGAGCCCAAGGGCCTGCTGTCTAATGGGACCTGAACATCCAGGGGGGGTCCTGCAACCAAACCCCAGCAGATTGCAAGGAAGAAGAACAACCCACTCTACCTAATGGGACCAGAATGTCCATGAATTATGGTATCCACCTGGAATCAAGCCCCAGCCGACATCAAGGGCCCACTCTAATAATAATAATAATAATAATAATAATA
>JACSCI010000013.1:15464428-15486466 GCA_016801065.1 Sceloporus tristichus | reverse complement strand
AAATGCAGTTTTTGATGGCACTTTAAGTGCTGTCGCTCCATCCCTTTGGAATCCTGGGATCTGTAGTTTTTGCCAGGCCTTGAGCCTTCTCTGGATGTATCCACACTGTAGAAATACATGCAGTTTTGACACCACTTTAACTCCCATGGCTTCCTCCTACAGAAATCCTAGGATTTGTAGTTTTGCAAGGACTTTATAGCCTTCTTTGGGTGCATTCACACGGTAGAAACAATGCAGTTTGACACCACTGTCAAGTGCTGTTAACTCCGTGCTGGGATTTGTAGTTTCTCAAGGTTCTTCACGCCTTTTCTCTGCCTGAGAGTTCTGGTAGTTCCTCATCAAACTACACATCCCAGGGTTCCTGCAGAAGGGAGCCATGGCAGTCACAACGCAGATGCACCCCAAATCTCTCTCTTTTTTCTAAGGGTTGCCAGATTAAAAACTGGAGAGGGGGCTCCTGTGCCCTTGGCAAAAGTTGCATAGGAAAGGGGATACTGCACCCACTTTTCCCTTTTGTATAAATTGTGTAAATTTGTTTAAAGATAACACAATTTCAACAGGGAGAAATGTAAGGTACTGCACTTGGGGCAGAAAAACTAGATGCATAGATATAGGATTATGGGGGACACCTGGCTGAATGAGATTTATCTGTGTGAAAGGGATCTAGGTGTCCAAGTAGACCACAAGTTGAACATGAGTCAACAGTGTGATGCAGCAGTTAACAAGGCTGATGCAATCCTAGGCTGCATCAATAAAAGTATAGTGTCTAGATCAAGGGAAGTAGTAGTGCAACTCTATTCTGCTTTGGTCAGGCCCCACCTGGAATATTGTGTCCAGTTCTGGGCCCCACAATTCAAAAAGGACATTGAGAAACTGGAGCCATGTGTCCAAAGGAGGGCGACAAAAATGGTGAATGGTCTGGAAACCATGAAGCCCTATGAGGAAAGACTGAGGGAGCTGGGGATGTTTAGCCTGGAGAAAAGACAGTTAAGAGGTGATACGACAGCCCTGTTTAAATATTTGAAGGGGTGTCATATTGAGGAGGGAGCAAGCTTGTTTTCTGCTGCTCCAGAGAACAGAACCAGAGAACAGAACCCGGAAGCTCCAGGAAAAGAGATTCCACCTCAACATTAGGAAGAACTTCCTGACAGTAAGAGCTGTTTGACAGTGGAAGATGCTGCCATTGAGTCTCCTTCTTTGGAGGCTGTCTTTAAGCAGAGGCTGGATGGCCATCTGTCAATGGGGATGCTTTGATGGAGAGTTCCTGCATGGCAGAAGGGGGTTGGACTGGACAAGAGCCCTTGAGGTCTTTTCCAGCTCTATGATTCTAAATGGTTTTCTCTTGTCTCTTCCTCAGAGTGATCTGTCCTGAAGGCCTGACAAAGACCCCCAGAGGAAGAGAAGTGGCCGCTTCAGGGACCCCCAACCCTGCCCCTGGTACCAACCCACTGTGGGCAGGGTGGGTGCATTTTGTGGCCCCATGCTGTGAGATTGAGGTGCCCTCATCCTGGCCCCCCCACTTGGCCCCGGGGTCACTCCGTCCCTTGCCCACCTCAAGAGAGGTCCCCTGCCAAACCATCCTCTCTTCTTCCTCCAGATTTGGGGGGCTTCCTGTCGACCCTCCCTCTGTGCCCCTTCCGAACCCCAATTTCTGGCTGCTCTTCAAAGCTGTTGCACCACAGAGAGGAATCCGTGGGGATGCCCTCCAACTCTCTAGACTTGGCCGGGAGATTCCTGCTTAATCCTCTGCCATCCCACTTTCTCAGCTGCTTGGTTTCTCTCTCCTCCTCCTGCTCCTCTTTTGTCAGCTGACTCCCATTGCAAGCCCTCCAACGCTCTGCATTTGGAAGTGAGATTCCCAATGAATCCTCTTCCATCCCGCTTTCTCAGAAGCTTTTTAAATGTCCTGGTTTCTCTAAAGGCACCAGACTCCCTTCTGATTTTGGGAGCTAAGTAGGGTCAGCCTTGGACAGCCCTTGGATGGGAGGCCACCAAGAAATCACCAGTGCTTTCAGGCTTTATTTCAGAGGAAAGAACTGGCAAAACCATCTCTGAGAGGCATCCCTGGCCTAAGGAAACCCTCATAAAAAACCATGGAGTCACCATAAATTGAAGGCACGAAATTCACACACAGAACCTGGATCCAGAAAGATACCAGGCAATTGAACTTAATAAAATACTTGGAAACCAGATTTGTGTTTGTTTTTCTGTATTTGTGTGTGAAACCGTTTTCCTTGCACCTCGTTCCTTTTTGGCCACATCTGCACTGCAGAAATAAAGTGGTTTGACACCAGTTTAACATGCTATGAAATCCTGGGAGTTGTCGTTTCTCTGCCAGAGAGCAAACAAACTACAGATCCCAGGGTTCCCATGGGATGGGGCCCTGGCATTTAAAGCAGAGTCGGACTGCTTTATTTCTGCATCCTGGCAACTGCTTCTGATGCTTTAAGACCATATCGTAAAATTAAAAAAAAAATGTTTCAAATCAATCTGAAACCAATTTAAACCAAACCAAATGCAATAAATAAATTAACAAAAATAAAATTTTGAGGATGTGAAGATAAGGGGGCATTTTTTTCATATTAATATGGTTTTTAATATGTAAGTCGGTGGTGCTATGTATGTAAATTATAATAAAAATGTTAAGTGGTGGACTTTTAAGAAAAGTTACAGTTCTAAGAGTTACTGTTTAAATAAATTAAATAACATAGATTGCAAATGACACACAAACATTTTTTCCTGGGCATTATGCATCTGCACTGACAGAAATAATGCAGTTTGGCACCACTTTTAACTACCAGGGCTCCATCCTAGAGAAACCCTGGGATCTGTAGTTTTGCAAAGGTTTTTAGCCTTCCTTGGGTGCATCCAACCACAGAAATAATGCAGTTTGACACCAGTTTAACTCCACTGGCTCCGTCCTACATAAATCCTGGGATGTGTAGTTTTATGAAGGCCTTAGCTGTCCTCTGGGTCCATCTACACTTCTGGAATAAGGCAAATCAACATCACTTTTAACTTCCAGGCCTTGCAAAACTACAAATCCCAGTATTCCATAGGACAGAGCAGCATCACTTAAAGAGGTGTCATGCTGCGTTGTTTCTGCGTAGAGAAGTCGAAAGGCCTTGCAAAACTACAGATCCCAGGACTGCATTGGACAAAGTGGCGTCAAACCGGATTGTTTCTAGAGTGCAGATGCACCCTCCTTTGAAAGAAAAAAACAGGACAAAATTCCAAGAAACAAAACAGAAAGTGAAAATGCCTGAAAGCAAATAAAGGAAGCGTGAATCTGTTCAAATATTAAAAAGGAAGGAGGAGGAAATGTGGGCGAAAAGGAGGCTTTTCCCTGAAAATGTGATTAAATTTGTTGCACGGAAAAGTGAAGGCGTTGTTCTCCTTGGCAGACCAATGTTTTAGTTCATTACTTGCTTGGTTTGCACTGCCAACCAGTCAATAAAATAGTAATACTTATTTTATTTAATGATAGATAGATATTGTATAATCATAGTAGAATATAATTATGTTGTTGTTGTTGTTGTTATAACTGAAGAAGTCAAATGACTGAACTGTTTGTATGCTTCCCATCCTGCTGTTCCGGCCCTTTTCCAAAGGGAGCTTCTTCTTGGCTTCTGAACGGAATTAAATTAATTCCAGAAGGCATGTTTTCTCCAGGCCTTTGGCTTCACCTGCGGAATCACAAACCGAGGAGAAAGATAGGAAGGACCCCCAGGTTTGGGAGTGCTGGGGTCTTCCTTTTCTCTTCAAGGGGGCATGGTCCTTCAGGGGATCCATCAGAGGCCATGTGAGGATGGGGGATGCTGGGATTTGGAGTACAAAGTGCCCAGAGATGAACACGAGTCGGCAGTGTCATCATGGAATCCTAGAGTTGGAAGAGACCCCAAGAAGGGCCCTGATCCAGTCCAAGCCCCTTCTTCTTCTGCCATGCAGGAACTCTCCACCAAAGCCTCCCCATTGGCAGATGGCCATCCAGCCTCTGGGACTTCCTGAGAGTCAGGGCTGCTTGACAGAGGAACACACGCCTTCCTCAGAGATCATAGTGGAGCCTCCTTCCTTGGAGGCTGGCTTTAAGCAGAGGTTGGATGGCCCCCTGTCAGTGGGGATGCTTGGATGGAGAGTTCCTGCATGGCAGAAGAAGAAGGGGCTTGGACTGGATGAAGGCCCTTCTTGGGGTCTCTTCCAACCCCAGGGTCCTAGGAGCCCCATTCATAGAGGCACATTTGCAGCCCCGGCCTCCATCTCCTCCTGGGCCAAAGTCCTTCTCCAGAAGCAAAGGAGGCCTTGGAGAAATTTAGGACTTTGGGGGGAAGTTGGCCCCTTTTTGGAGGAAGTGAAAGTGGCCCTTTTAGGAAGGCAGTCAGACTCAGGGCCTGGGAGGGAAGAAGCCGGAGGGAAGTGGCAGCAGCAGAGGAAGAAGAGGAGAGGGGGGGCAAAGGGGGCATCCACACAGTGGAAATAAATGCACTTTGACCCCACTTTAAGTGCTGTTGCTCCATCCCTGTGGAGCCCTGGGATTTGTAGTTTTTGCATTTCTCTGGGTGCATCCAGACTCTAGAAATAAAGGTAGTCTAACACCACTTTAGGAGCTCCATGTTGAGGAACCCTGGGTTTTTTAGTTTTTCCAAGGCTTTCAGACTTTTCCTCCAAAGGGACTAGTTGCCTGGCAGAACTACATATCCCTGTAGGATGGAGCCAGGGCAGTTAAAGTGGGGGGGGGTCCAAAGGGCATCGTTCCTGCAGTGGAGCTGCACCCAAAAAAGGCCAAAGGCCTTGGAAAACTACAAATCCCAGGACTCTATATAAGGTGGAGCCACAGCAGTTAAAGGGGTGCCAAATTGCATTATTTCTTCAGTTTAGGTGCACCCATCTGGCAAAACTACAAATCCCAGGATCATATAGTAAAGTGGTGGAAAACAAACTTCATTTGTTTCTACAGTGCAGACGCACCCAGAGAAGGCTCAAGAGACCTTGCAAGACTATAAATCCCAGATTTGTGTCGGATGGAGCCCTGCCGTCATACAATACAGATGCACTCAGAGAAGGCTATAAAGATCTTGCAAAAACTACAAATCCCAGAATTCCATATAGGGATGGAGCTGCAGCGCTTAAAGCACCAAGCTCAAGACGTTTTCAAAACTATAAATCCCAATGTTCTGTAGAAGCCAGGGCTTTTAAATTGGTGCCAAATTGGATTTATTTTTAACCGGAGACCATTGCAAAACCGGCATCATTCCTGTAGTGCAGATGCACCGAGATGTGGCCAGAAAAACTACAAATCCCAGGATTCCATATGCATTATTATTCCTAGAGCATGGAGCCGCAGCCCTTAAAGCGGTTTCAAGCCGCATTATTAACTCTTCCGCCGTGCAGATGATGTTGCCAAAAGCGGTCAGTGCTGCAACAGTTTCCTTCTGGAACGCCGCAGCGAATGGAATCTCCCCGGCGACTGATGACGTGGCGCCGCTCTCCGTCCCCATTGGCTCCCCTGGAAAGGGCTGAGAGAGTGGCTTTCGTTCCCTGCCCCTCATCGCCCCCCAAGGCAATGGGCCCCTAGAGCAAGTGTGGGCAGCAGCTGGGAGGCTGGGGGCATTTTAGAGCCTGGCCCTGCGGAACTCCTGGCCACTGGAGGCTGGCAGTGGGCCCATGGGGAGGGCAGCAGGAGGCCAGTAGGGCCAAGGGACAGGAAGAGGGCCATTCCTTGGGGGTCTCCTGCTCTGGAGAGAACTGGATGGGGGTCTTCAGCCCTTGGTGGCCCCTGGCTCTGGGGGCCCTCTGGCCAGCAGGTAAGGAGAGCCAATGGGAGTCAATGGGGGGGTCTTTGGGAAGTTACTTTTGGGATCCCCTCCCCTTGCCCTGAGGCTGAGAGAGTGGAGCCCCCGGCCATTGGGGGGAGATTGGGGGGAGAGCCAGCCTCCTCGGGGGCCTCTGCCCATACGCAGAGTGCCATCCCTCCTTCCTGGGGAGCAGCGCAGAGCACCTTCCTCCTTTGGCTTTTGCAAGGAAGGACATCGCAAGGGAAAAACACCCCCCCCCCCAAAAAAAAAGAAAGTGGGAAGAAAGTGACAGTGCAAAAGAGTTGGGAGAGGGGGGGTCAGAGGAGGGGGGAGCTCCCAGCAGCCATTTTGTCATTTCGGTGGGTGCATCTGCCCTGTAGACCCAAGGCAGTGGGACCCCACTTCCTCCCTCCGTCCCTGAAGTCACTTCCATCGCAAGCCCTCTCACCGCCTCCTTTGGGATGAATCATCTCCTTTCCCACTTTCTCCGCTGCTTTTATAGTGCCTCTCTTTCCCTTTCCTCTTCCTCCTTCATCCTCAGCTTACTTCCATTGCAAGCCTTTCAAATGCCCCAAATGGCCAGGGAGAGTCCTGGTTATTCCTCCGCCTTCCCACTTGCTCAGCTGCCTCTAAAACCTCCCAGTTTCCTTCTCCTCCTCCTCCTCCTCCTCCTCCTCCTTTGCCCACAGTTTACTTCAGGTGCTGCAAAAATCAGATTACGTATTATTATTATTGTTGTTGTTGTTATTTTCTTATATCCTGCTTTTCTCCCAACTCGAGGCAGCACTCAGATTAACTCATTTGCACTGAAATAACTCCCAGGGAGAGGAGAGGAGGGTCCAGGTTGGTGCCCTTCCCAGGAAACCCAGACAAAAGCAAACTGCAGCCTTCCCCGCTCATCCCTTTTCCCATCTTGACCAGCCCCTGGGGTCGCTTGACCACATGCCATGAAGGGACACTGGTGCCAAGAGAGTGACCCTTTGCCCTCCTGTTTCCTTGCCCTCCTTTCTCTCCCCCGTCCCTCTCTGTCTCTCTCTGTCCAGGGGCCTTTGTCCTCCAGCTGGAGACTGACTGCTTTCTCTCAGACACCGGCCAAGTCCTCTGGACCAACTGGACGCTGACCTTCAACAGGATCCCCTTCATCTGCTACAACAACAACCACCAGCGGTTCCTGCCCTGTGGCCTGGGGACCGTCGATCCCTGGGACCAAGTGTCCTATCAGCTTTCCCAGCAGCTGAACGCCACTGGCCCTCCCCAAGGACCGGCTGCCTGCCAGGCCTGCCAGGGCCAGACCCAGTCCCTCTGGGGCCGGACAGCAGAACACCGCAGTGAGTAAACTGGGGTGTGTGTGTGTGACTGGAGGCCAAGGAGGTGGGGGTTACATGCAGTGCACTGGTTTTACTGGTTTGAGGGGGAAAGGTCCTCCAGGCACTAACTCCCTGCAGGATCCGACAGGCCGGAGGTTTTAAAAATGGGAAATGAACCAAAGTGACCCCAAGTGAGAATGGACAGAGGCTGGGTGGCTATTGGCCAAGGGGACTTGGACTATGTATCCCTGCATGGCATGACTTTGGACCAGATGGCCCCCCCTTGGGGTTTCCTCTGACTCTGGGATCCTATGAAGTAGAAGGACAAGCGGATTTTGTGGTGAAAACAATTACAGCAGGGCTCTCTATTTAAGCATCCGTGGACCTCAATCCCCATTGGCCTCAGTGGCAGCGTACATGTCACGCCACCATTAAGTACAACAGGACATGAGGTCCCCCACGTTTTCGTATCACAGGGTGGTCCCAAGCAGATTCCCCAGCTGCGGATACGAAGGTCTTGCTTAATTTCTTTATTAAAAAGACAGTGCAAGCTGTTTCTTGGAGTAAAAATGGGGGGAAATGGCACGGGAGCTAAAAACCCTGCTCCTGGCTAATCTAAGAAGGGTGTAGCTAAATTCAAGAGACTACAGGCTAAAACACACACAAATGGATTTCCTCACCCTCTGATTTGAAGAAGAGGACTGGAGATTGCAGCAGCAGAAGGCAGGTCTCACGGAGATACTCTGTATTTGACCTCTTGCTAAAGTAGGGGCTGTCCCCTAAAAGCAATGGGGACGCCTCTGGATGGGGCAAAACATGGTCTGAATGTTGTTCTTGAGAGGGTTCAAAAACCAGCCACAATATTGGACTGGGTGGCCCTTGGGGTCTCTTCCAACTCTATGATTCGATGATTCTATGGTTCTGTATGCTACATCCTAGCAAGTGATGGCACATGCTAATCTGGCAAGTAAGGGCACATACCATCCTGGCAAGTGATGGCACAGACCAATGGCCTTGGGGATTCAGTTGACGTTTGTACTGACTCCATCTTCCCCCTTGCCTCCTCTCTTCAGCACCCCCAAATGTCCTCATTTTCCCGGTCACCCCCCGGAACACGCCATCACCCATCATGCTGGCTTGTGTTGCGTGGGGCTTCTACCCGCCAGAAGTGAACATCACCTGGTTCTGGAACGGGGCCCAGCTGAAGGACAAAATGGGGGCCCTTACCCTCAGCAACAACGGGGACTGGACTTATCAGGCTCGGCGGACGCTGCCAGTCGACCCCAAAACCGGAGGGATCTACACCTGCAAAGTGGATCATGTCAGCCTTGCAGAGCCCATCACCAAGCAGTGGGGTCAGTTTTTGGGATCAGGGGCTGGAAAATCAAGACACGCTGATAGGATACCCTCCAAGAGTTCCCCTTTGGCAGGGACAGCCGCACGCAACCCTCTGCCGCCCCACTTTCTCTGCTGCTTTTAAAGTGTCCTGGTTTCTCTCTCCTCCTCCTTGGTCCTCAGCTGACTTAAATTGCTGCAAACTGAGTTGACAAAAGTCATTCACAATCATTTAATTCTATGATTACACTTGCCCCTCCATATTTGCTAGGGTTAGGGGCACAATACCCCCGTGAATATTGGGTTGGACTGGATGGCCCTTGTGGTCTCCTCCAACTCTACAATTCTGTGATTCCATGAATATGGAAAAATAGTAAATAACAAAAACATTATGCTTTTTACCTGAGAGGACACCTCTCTAGGGATCTCTAGGTCCTCCAGGGCTACTCTGTGGTCAACGTCCGACAGACAGACCATAGAACAGCACTGGAGAAGCTACAAATGCCTAGTAGAGTAGTCTCTCTAGGAATCTCTAGGTCTTTCAGTACAGGTTTTAATTAAAGTTGACCATAGAGTTGCATTGGAGGACCTAGAGATGCCTAGAGATAACATATTAATCAAATCCGTAATTAATCAAATATCAAAGCCGCAAATATGGAGGGATGAGTGTATTCTATTAACTCAGAAGGGAAGGAATCTTGCTCTTAGGTGCAAGGCTTTCCTGAATGCAAGCCATAAATTCCAGCGTTTCTATGCTTTCTTTGGAAGCACCTGGGAAGCAATTGAAGAAGAATGCTTGATTCATTTGTTACTGCAGCCTGCAAAAATGCTCCAGAGGGTCCATACATTTACTTATACAATGGGATCTTATAGCACCTTTGAAAGCATTTTTCAAGGACTTGAGTCTACTTCCTCAGATGCAGGAAGTGCCTAGGAACAGATCCTCATAAACAGGAATCTTAAGAATAGACCCAACTCTACAGAAGCTTATGCTATCAATTACTTTCTTTCTCTCATTCATTCTCAAGGGTGCCGCAAGAACCCTTTGCAGACTGATCCATCCTAGTATGGCAATGTCTTTGGATTCTGTGCATGGGTTTTGTTAGCGTCCTCCTCTCCCTCCACCCAGCAGCTGTGGGGCCAGGGCTCACCCTCCACTCTGCTCCAAATCTTCTGGAGCAAATCCCACCTCCCCAAGTAACTGAGAAGGAATAATCCCTCATTTAATCTTGCTCTGATGACATTTTTATTTTCAAGAGCAGAGTGGAGGGCAAGCCCTGGCCCCACAGCTGATGGATGGAGAGGAGGACGCAAGAAAACAAATGCACAGAACCTGAAGATGGCATTTTAAGGGACACCATTTTACTATGCCACAGGAATTGAGTATCCAGGAAGTTTGGTATCCATAGGGAGTCCTGGAACCAAACCTCAGCGGATACCAAGGTCCCACTGTATGTCCCATCATCCTCCCTGTATGTTTGAATGGCAAGCTCTGAGCAACTGTGGGTGGTTTCCCTGAATGCCTGGCACTTAGTGGCATCTCCCAGAGCCAACCTCTCTTGATCTCAGGTTTTTGGCAACCCTAACTGTGACCCCAGGTAGGGGCAGGGCACATCTCTGCTATTGGCACATCCACCTAGGAGGACATTAACACCTTCTCCTTCTCTCTGCAGCGCCTGGTCTGTCTCTGGACCTGCGTCTCAAAGTGGGTCTAGCTGTGGTGGTTTTGGCCGTGGGCACCGTCTTCCTCACGGTAGCCACCATCTTCTGGAGGAGGAAATGGGCACCGCAAGGTAAGGCCCCAGGGGGACAAAGAAGCGTCCGTGCCCAAAGCAGGCATCGCTTTCATACCCTCCGGCGTTTCATGGAGGAAGTCCAGAATGCATGCGGCTGAGCAACACCAACGCATGGTCAAGAGGGCAAAGGTTACGTTAACGAGGAAGAACCCACAAGATAAGAAAGGTTGCAGCAGTTTGCTTTTGCCCAAGTCCATAGCAAAGGTCAAGACTCTGCCTCCTTTAATCTCTCCACACTACTAAGTTAAGGAAGTACAAACCTTGATGATGATGATAATAATAATAGGATAATTTCTAATGCACCCTTTCCCCCAGATAGGGACCATTATTATTATTGTGAAGTTGAAGGCTTTCATGGCCAGCACCCATAGTTCTTTGTGGGGCTCTGTGGCCATGTTCTAGAAGAGTTTCTTCCTGACGTTTTGCCAGCATCTGTGACTGGCATCTTCAGAGAATGGGGACGCATGAGCTTTCCTAGACCTAAGTCTGCTTCCTCAGATGCATTTCCCACTCTCCACCAGATGCACCTGAGGAAGTAAATGGAAGTCTAGGAAAGCTCAGGATGCCAACTTCTTTCTTGCGTTGAGTCTCAAAGGGGCTGCAAGATCTCTCTGTATACATGCATCACTTCTTAATCCAGGACTCTCATCTCCTTCTTTCCAGGTTACGTTCCTATTGACGGCAGCACCTACCCAGAAGGTAAGCACCCCGCAAAAAGCCAATAAAATGAAGGAAAACACCTGCTTGCTGTATTCACACTGGAGAAATAACCCAGTTTGGCACCACTTTAACTTTTATCTGGCTCAAGGCTATGGAATTCAGGGAGTTGGGGTATGTTGTGGGGTCCAGAGTGGAGCTCTGCTCCGCTCTGGACCCCACAACCTACTCCAACTCCCAGAATTCCATAGCCTTGAGCCAGAAAAAGAGTTAAAGTGGTGCCAAACTGGGTTATTTCCATAGTGTGGATGCAGTCAAAACTTCTAAAACACAACAGATCTGAGAACTGGCATTGGCCAGCCACCCTGGCCATCCTAAATTTCCTTATAGGAAATGTATACCATACTAATAACAACCCTCTCCTTTTCTGCCTCTTTCTGCAGGGCACTAAGGGGTCCCAATCCTGCCCCAAGCCACGCAACCGAGACCCATCCCAGACCCTCCTGTCTGGAAGCAAAGAGAGATTTGGAGATGTATTTCATGCTCCCAAAGCACCCTGGCTTTTCCGTTTCCCAATCTGTGTTTTATTTTCCCCATAAAACTGGAAGGTCTCCGCCTCATCTGCTGTTCCGTTGGACGCTTTTACGAAGCCAGTTGAGGCGCTGGAACGAATAAAATGCTTTTTGGAAACCCCACAGTTTCATCATTTGTAATTCTGCATAGCATCCAACCCTTTTGCATTGCCCGACAAGAGTAGACCCATTGAATCAAAGGGGTTTACTTTTGGGTAGGTGAGCTAATGGTCTCTTCTTGCATGGGATAAACTAATGGGGAAAGCCTCTGCTGTATTCCTCATGCATTGAGGGGGGGGGAACTTGTCTTTATTATTGTTTTAAATTTGCATTTCAAAAATAAAAATTTGCATTTTAAACTGCAGTGTTAAAATTTGCATTTCAATGCAGTTTTAAATTTTGCATTTTAAAAATTAAATTTTAAAATTTGCTTTTTAAAAAGACTGAAAGCAGGCATGTGTGGCTCTGTGTGCCACTGCTGCAGACCTTCTGCCAAAGGAACACATATCCTGTGCATCCCAAGTCAGACCATTGAAGTCCGATCCAGGCCAGTATTCCCACCTCTGGCTGGCAACTTCATTGGAGGATTCGTTTCTGGGCCCTCCATGGAGAGGCAGCCTCTATCCCTGGGCACCGACCTTGGCAGCAGAAGGGCAGGGATCGTCCCTCCCATCCTCCACCATTTGGAAGGGAATCCATGTAGTCCAGCAACATTGTCTCTGGCTGTCATGAGTCAAGAGTGCGATGCAGCAGCTGAAAAGGCCAATTCTAGGCTGCATCAATTTAGACGTCTAGTGTCTAGATCAAGGGAAGTCATAGTGCCACTGTATTCTGCTTTGGTCAGGCCCCACCTGGAATACTGTGTCCAGTTCTGGGCGCCACAATTCAAAAAGGACATTGAGAAACTGGAGCGTGTCCAAAGGAGGGCAACTAAAATGGTGAAAGGTCTAGAAACCATGTCCTATGAGGAATAACTTAGGGAGCTGGGGATGTTTAGCCTGGAGAAAAGAAGATTAAGAGGTGATAGGACAGCCCTGTTTAAATACTTGAAGGGATGCCATATTGAGGAGGGAGCAAGCTTGTTTTCTGCTGCTCCAGAGACTAGAATGCGGAACAATAGATGCATGCTCCAGGAAAAGAGATTCCAGCTCAACATTAGGAAGAAGTTCCTGACAGTAAGGGCTGTTCAACAGAGGAACACACTCCCTTGGAGTGTAGTGGAGTCTCCTTCCTTAGAGGTCTTTAAGCAGAAGCTGCTTAATGGGGAGGCTTTGATGGAGAGTTCCTGCATGGCAGAAGAAGGGGGCTGGACTGGATCAGGGCCCTTCTTGGGGCCTCTTCCAACTGTGGGATTCTATGATGTTTATCACACTATGCTCTTAAAGAGCTACTATTCCAGTGTGACTCCTCTAGCAGCCTCCTGTTGCATGCTGGGATTGGCAGTTTTAAGGAGCTGAACTTCTCTGCCTGAGAATTCTAAATACCCCTCCTTAAAACTGCCAATCCCAGCATGCAACAGGAGGCAGCTAGAGGAGTCACACTGGAATAGTACCTCTTTAAGAGCTCGTCTGATAAACACCTATGATTATTGAAATTTCTGCCTGGCAGAATCTATGCCGCTTTAGCATTTATTTCAGGAAAGGTTCTTTAGCAGCCCTACCTGGAGATGCTTGAGGTTGAACCCGGGGACTTCTGCATAAGGAGAGAGAGAGATCTGCCCTTGTTCACTCTCCCAGAGACCCTCAAGCCCAGCATTGCCAGCTCAACCGGCAGCCATTATGGGGCTAAGCCAGGGTTGCAAGAGGGCTGCTTCCCTTTGCTCCACTTGGGCTTGAACCTGGCATCTTCCCCTCACAAGTTAATTTCTTACTCTTTCAGCTGAAACCTCTATCCAAGGAACCATAAATTGTGTTACGCGATTTACCACGATTGCAATTGCAATGCTATCACCCTATGGACGTTTGGGATTTATAGTTTTTTTGCTGGAGGGTGTTGCAGCTCTCTGGCTGAGATTTCTCCCCGAACTGCAAATTTAGGAGGATGGAGCCCCAGTATGGCCATCGAACTGGGATCATGGAGGACATAATTGTGAGATCCCCCAAATCAGAACCGCCCAGGCCTTTGCATTTGTCACCCTGGCATTTAAAGTGGGATCGTAGCTCTACAATTAGGGGCTGCAAAAGGACCCCAAAGCTGAAAGGGACCCCCTGGAAGAGGAACAATCCCACCCAGCCCAGATATAGGATATCTCCTAAATATTTTCAGGACATTTCCCCCCCCGAAATCAGAGCTCAGTTTGCACAAAATGGAGACAAGACAAGACTCTGGAGATCAGCTTCCAAAGTGACCTAAAACTTCCGTGATGAATTCATTTCCACACGCACAAAAAAGAGGGGGGAAATCCCCACATTTGTATAAAAATTGGCCAGAAACCCCCAAAATCCTCTGTCCTGGGCTTGCGGACCCCCGTTTCCAACCGCCATCCTCTTTCTGGACCTCCAAAATATGGGGCGAAAGCAGCGTGTGAGCAGCAAGACCCCAATCATTGAAGCCAAGGGGGAGAAGCCAAAGCAATGGGGCGGTCAGCCCAAATCCCAGCCATCCTGGGGGGCTTCAGGGATCTTTTTTGCTGGGGAGGGAGAATGCCAGATATATAGATATATATTTTTTCAGCCATTTGCGGTTTCGCAGTTTGCGATGTGTCCTCCATCTTGTCACGAACTTGGACAGTGTCTCCCAAGGATCAAAACCAGCATCACTTTCTCTCTACCCAGGACTCGAACTCGCTGCTGTCCCAACCATTTTGGGGGTTGGGGGCTTGTCTCTTGATTATTTCTGCTCCTTGGTGGGAGCGTAGTAAAGCTCCAAGGGTCTGCTCAGTTTCCAGTACTTCTCATTCACAAGCTCCAAAGTCACGGATCCATTCAGCGTCTGGAAGAAGGAAAGAGGAAAGGAAGGAAGGAAATGGAAAGGTTAGGAGAAGCAAGGAAAGTTAGTGAGACTGCTCTCCTATCCCTAAAAAAATTAACAGGGGGACAATCTGTTGGAAGAACAAGTAACAACAGAATTGTATTTTCAGGTCAAAATGACCCCAAAATAGTGTTTGGCAAACAGATAACTCAAACAAGTGATCCAAGCCGCACAATAAATTTGCTATCTGCCCTCTCCCCCTGTTCTTCCCCATGGCTTTCATTTATAGAAAGGGGAAGGAATCTCCCAGAATTCCATTCAGGAGATAAAAAAATACCCACAACCCCCTGGAGAAGCTGACTCGAACTCTAACCATAACCCTAATCCTGGTGACTCCATCATTGTTTTATTTTACATTTGTCCCTCCACATTTGCTCTAGGGTTAGGGGCACAAGACCCAGTGGGTGAGAAAGGCCTGTTTTTTCGGGGGGGGGGGGGTTGGACTGCATCTCCCAAAATCCCCTGCGTATCCATAGTAGTTGCAAATGATTCTGGACGCTGCATTACAAAAAATTCTTCCAAACTTCGCAGGCATTGGGGCCCATGAAACAGACCTGATTTTTATTTTTAGGACCGCATCTCCCAAAATCCCCTGCATGTCCCTAGGAATTGCAGATGATTCTGGGCACTGCATTACTGGGGCCTATGAAACAGACTGCATTTATTTTGGACTGCATCTCCCCAAATCCCCTCCTTATTCATAGCAGTTGTAGATAATTCTGGGAACTGCGTTACAAAAAAGTCACCCAGACTTTGGAACAGGTTGACCAGAAAACGGCACCTCTGACAGGTGATTGCCTCCTTCCTGATGCCTTTAGCTCTTGAACCCACAGCCCCCCCCAGCCACTCCCGCCTGCCCCTGCAGTTGTGGTGGGGTCCCATCGAACCCCCTTCCCGACCCACAGAAGACCCCTGGGCCACTGCCTTTCCCACCATCCCCGACTGAAGGGGCCGTTACCGTGAATGCCCCTCCGGTGGTGGTGATGTAAATGGTGTACTGCTTCTCGCTGACGTCCTCCAAGGCGGGCACTTCGGGTCCGGGCCCCGGGGTCTCCTCCAGGGCAATGCGCAAGGCCAGGTATTTGGAGAGGTGGTCCACCGTGGCGTTGGCCGTGGTCTTCACGTACCTGCAGGCGAAACAAGGAGGGCGGGTGCAGGAGACGGGGTGAAAAACGGGTCGGACTTCTGGGGGGCAGGTTTGAGGGGTAGATGGGAGGACCCCATGACTCTTGGGATTTGGTTGACCCAGAAAATTACAGTGGGCCCTTGATATTTGTGGATTTGCCATCTGTGGATTTAAGCATTCCTGGACAATGAGTCCCATTGCTTTCAATGGGGTCCGTGTTTAGCATCTGTGCACATGTTGCGCCCACCAGTCAAATCAATGAGATGTAAGGTCCTGCATTTTTCCTTATTCGCAGGAGAGTCCAGAACAGATCCCCTGTGAATATGAAGGGAGGAGTGTACAAAAAACATGGAAGCCTGTTCTCTAATGAGGGCGTCTAATTAGGAATCTGCAATTTGCAATCTTCGTCATCAAATCAACCATCCCCATAAATTCTACAACTTGCAGTCTAATGAAACTTTTTTTAGCAACCATCCCCGATTGTCTTTGACAGACAGGCGGGGTAAAAATAACGTTTTTGTTTATTATTATTTAATTCTGCAATTAAATAATCTTTGAAATCTAATTACCCATTCCTATGAATTCTGCAATTTTCAGTCTTCATAATCAACCATCCCCATAAATTCTGCAATTTGGGATCTTCGTAATCTAATCAACTTTCCCGGTAAACTCTACTATTTTGCAATCCTTGTAATCAACCATCCTGTTAAATCCTGCAATTCACGATCTTCGTAATCTAACCAATCATTCCTGAAAATTCTGCAATTTGATATTTGCAATATAAGTGTACATTTACAGCGCTATATAAATAAACTATAATAATAATAATAATAATATTCGTAATTAATCATTCCCATAAACTCTTCAATTTGCAATTGTAATCGACCATTCCCATTAACTCCCTGGAACATAAAGATGTTACCGTTCCTCCTAAAACCATTAATGTTAAATCGACAAATTAAATCCTGCTCGTTAATATCATTAAGTGAGAGAGTGATTAAAAATGAGTCTTCTAAATTACATCAAAAAAAGTTGTCAAGAACTGAGTAAACTTCCCTCAATTTGGTAAATCCCTTTTCTGGTCAATCATAGGATTAGCAAATGAAAGTCATGAGAAAAGTGAGTGCATGCGCACTGTGCAATCGTAGCAGTCTGATACTGCTATGATTATTATTATTGTTATTATTAAATCCTGCTTTTTCTCCAAGTTGGAACCCAAAATGGTTTGCATTAGAAATATACCATTAAAAATATGCAAAAATAAACATTAAAATAGAGTTCAACTGGTACAGCGTTAAAAGTCATTATTCATTAAAAGAGTAAAATGCCGTTAAAAATGTTTAAAAACAACACAAATTAAAACAGTACAAAGCCCCTAAAGTTCTTTAAAGACTTACTTTTTAAAACTATTGTGGTTTTGTCCTGCGAAATCCTGAGATTTGCAGTTTGCTAAATAACTCAACGAACTATAAATCCCGGGACTCTAGAAGACGTGGCCATTAAAGCGGTAGAACCAAAGCACTATAACTCTGCAGTGAGGAAGCACTATGCAAATGTCACCGATGGGGTTCAAAGCTTTAAAAACTGCCCTCTTCAAGGGTTTAGATAATTGCGATAGACTGTTGATTAATGACTTTGTCACTTTTGTATGTTTTAATTTGAGTCCCAATTGTTAATAATAATATTAATAAATTAATTAATAATAAAATAAATCCACACAAGTCAAACTGCAAATGTGGAGGCCTGACTGTTATAATACATTATATAATATGTATAATATTATATTTATATTAATTTTATTTGTTTGTTTGTTTATTTATTTATTTATAGAGCGCTGTAAAGTGTGTACAGTGCTTTACATAGTAAGGGTTAAATAAAATAAGGAGAAAAACAACAACAGTACATGATTACAAACACTACACAATTAACACATTTAATCATTACATGATTAAAATATCAGGGAAGCATTCCTAGACATTACATGATTGTTATCTAATGTCATGTTAATTTGTTGTCTGCTGCATCCTATTGCTTGAATGCTAACATATATTAATATGTATTGAATTTAATTATTTTCGTAGAACGTACGCAAAGGCAGGTTGATCTTACGTGTTTTACTTGATTGTATGTACAGCGCTGTGTAAATTTACAGCACTATATAAATAAAGCTTAATAATAATAATAACAATAATCTCTAAAATAATACTAACTAGTATACAGTACAATAAAGACAAAGTGAGCGACACATTAGTAATACTACTAATTCCTAATACTACCAATATTATAATACTACTACATCTATTCTAATAGTAATAATATTGAATTAGATTAAGTAATTTTAAACGTATTTAGTGCCAAGCTGGAGAATTAAATCCCCCCCAAAATGCTCCCCTGAAATGGAGCGATGGCAGGAACTCATTTATTATTTATTATTTTATTAATTTTATTTTTATCCCGCCTTTCTCCCAAAATGGGACCCAAGGCGGCTGACAAAGATAAAGCACAACAATTACAACGGTACAGTTAAAATCACAAAACTATAAAACCGCAAATACTAAATTTAAAAAGATACAATGTTTTGTATACAACTTGATCCAGATAGCGGATCACACTCCGCAAGGAGCAGCAAAAGGGGGTCAGGGTAGGCTTGCCATATCCCGCCTGGGGGCGGGACTTTCCCAGTTTGGGGCGGGGCCACACAGTCCCACCCCAGTTTGGCCCCTCCCCTGGGACCTCCCCCCCAGCAAGGCCCTGGAGGCAGCTCCACCCCTCCCTCCCCATGGCTGTGTGCCACCCTCCCCGCCTCCCTGCCTGGCTTAGCCTAGAGAGCAGGTCTTCAAAACATCTGCCACTCAGAGCTATTGCCAGCCCACTTGGTATATATGTCTTGCAAAAGGCCTGACCTTCCAGGTTACAGTGAGCAAAGAAAAAAAGGCCATCAATCGTTCCTGTTTCCCTGGGAGCCTAAATGCCTCCTCTTTTAAATGTCTACCAGGTCAGTATTCTTGTAATTCTTGATCACAGGATCGTTTTTGAGGCCCTAAACACCTTTCCTTGTAATATGCAAATTTCTCCCGAAGGTGACCAATGGGAAAGAAGCAATCAGCCCTCCTCCACTTGGGTTGGTTTTCAATGGCTTGGAAGGAAGAGATTTTGCCTTGCAAGTTGCTGGTAAACAATAGAAGGCTTTGGGGTGGCAAAAGGCTGCAGAAATAGTTTGACCCCCCCCTTAAACATCCATGGCTCAGTGCTATGGGATTCTGGGAATTGTAGTTTCTTGTGGCACCAGAGCTCTTTTGACAAAAGGAGACTGAATGGAGGCGTTGCCTGGCTGGGGGCAGAGCCTCTTGCCAGCAGTGAGAACTAGGCTGCGATGATGAGGAAAAGCAGGGGCTCCTCTGGTGGTCCTGGCCACTTCCCTTGGCTCCCTCCCTCCCTCCTCCTCCTCCTCTGAGAGCTCATTCACACTCACTGGCTTTTCTCTCCCCCCCCCCTCTGCACTTTGAGACCCCTTTAACTGCCAAAGCTCAATGCTCTGGAATTGTGGTGTCTGTGAGGCATTTGGCCTTCTCTGTCAGAGAGCTCTGGTGCCACAATAAACTACAATTCCCAGGATTCCATAGCACTGAGCCCTGGCAGTCCAAGCAGTGTGTTTTGGACACAGAGATCCAGTCCCTAGCTTTTATATCTCTCACACACACTGCAGGAATAATAACCCACTTTAACTCAGTGCTAGGGAATCCTGGGAATGCTAGTGTTTGGGAGACATTGAGACTTCTCTGTCAGTGATGGCTCTGAGGCCACAATAGACTACAATTCCCAGCATTCCCCAGCACTAACCCAGGACAGTTAAGTCACTCTCAAACTGGATTCTTTCCTCAGTGTGGATGCAGCTTTGGTGAGGAACTCTGGGCATTTCAGTCCAGCATTGTTTTATTTCTGCAGTGCATTTTGGATTAGAGACAAGGTGACCAGGCATCCTCCTCCTTTTCCAGGACATGTCCTCTTCTGTCACATTTCAAAATGTCCTCCATTTGGATCATGGCTAAGAAGCATGGATTTATAATTACATGGGTGTTTTTAGCTTTTATTTTTGGCCATGTCCTACATTTTTTTGCTTGGGTGCCCTACATTTTGGGGTGAGGGCATTGGTCACCTTGGTCAGGGAGCTTTCCAGGGGTTTAACTGCCATTCTGCTGTGGTGCTGGAACAAACCACCATTCCCAGAATTCCATAGCATTCAGCCAAGACAGTTAAAGTGATCTCAAACCAGATTATTTCTCCAGTGTAGATGCAGCCCAAGCCTTTTGCCTCTCTTATGCCTGAGATTTCAAAGCCCAGCCTTGGCACCACAACAAACTACAAATCCCAGGATTCCATAGGATGGAGTGATGAGAATGAAAGCAGTGTGGCAGCAGCCTAAGTGTGCTTAATGCAGTTCTTAACATGGTGCACCTCTTGCCTACAGAGTCTCACAAGACTTTTTTGTTTAACAACTTGTACCCATTAACTCCATTTCATGTCTTCTTTATTTAGTGGGGAGGAATACAGACAAAACAAGTCAAAATGAAGAAAAACCCAAGTCTCTTGACCAAAGAGTTTGGTTGTGGAATAAGCCTCTGAAATAGGCAAGAGGCAATGTTAAAATAAAGCCATGTTCAATGCTCAAATGTGCTGTTTGGAATGGGGAGAGGGGGGTGGCCAGAAAGGGAAGTACATTTCCGTGATCTGTCTATGAATAATGTCAAAATGTCCTCCATTTTGATCATGCCTAAGAAACATGCATTTATATTAACATTTCTAAAAAAAGCCTCAATTTTTTGCGTGTCCTCCATTTTATAAACTGTGTCCTACATTTGAAAATGTTGTCCTGCATTTGTCCTACATTTGTCCCGGTTTGGAGGTCCTCACTTATGGCAACCCTAGGTCAGGGGTCTTTTCGTGGGACTGGCCATGATGCCCCCCCCCCCCAGCAAATGCAAATCTCCCTTTGAGGATGGCCATTTCACCCCACCCATCCCAGTCCGGCCGACCCTACATGGGCCCCGATCCCAGTCCCCGGTGCCCCTACCTGGTCTGAGAGTAGGCCCCCTTCTCCACCAGTACCGGATGGGGACGGAAGACCAGCTCGATCTCGCTGCTACTACCAGGCTCCCCTCCAGGTTCGGGGCTCCCCCGGCCCCCTTCATGGGAGGTCTCAGGTTCCGCGCACGATTCATCGGAGGCGCGCGACCGCTTGCGGCTGGGCCCAGCCTCGGGCTGGCTGGGGGCCGAGGCGTTGCTGAGGTGGGACCGGCTGTCGCAGTTGTCCTCCGCGCCGCTGAATGTGGTGTTGTCCGACTCCTGGGGGTGCTTCCGGACACGCTGACTCCTGCGGGCGGGAAAGCCGGGGGCGTTAAAATCAGAAACACAAAGGCCTTTTCATTGTGTGGTTACTGGACTGTCATAGAATCTTAGAAGAATCATAGACTAGAATCATAGAATCATAGAGTTGGGGGAGACCCCAAGAAGGGCCCTGATCCAGCCCAAGCCCCTTCTTCTGCCATGCAGGAACTCTGAGTTAATAATAATAATAAATAATAAAATTTTTATTTATATCCCGCCCTTCTTATAATCAGGGCGGCTTACAACAAGGTTAAAAATACAATCCGTACAAAACAAAAACATGAAGAATTAAAATACAAATATAACATATCATACAGAAAAATAACAAGCAAAAAGCCCCATAGCCCAACCTCTTGGCCACGGAAGAGGAGGGAGGCCCACAGGATTTTATTCGGGGAATGCCTGTTGGAACAGGAAGGTTTTCAAGTCCTTCCTGAATTGGGCCAGGGTGGTGGACGAGCGGAGCTCAGTGGGCAGCGTATTCCAAAGGCCTGGGGCAGCCGTGGAGAATGTCCTCCGTGTAGTGGAGGCTAACCGAGCCCCAGGCACCTTCAGTAATTGCTACCCAGACGTTCTGAGGGTGCGAGGCGGAATGTACGGGGAGAGGCGGTCCTTTAGGTATCCTGGGCCCAAGCCATTTAGGGCTTTATAGGTGATTACCAACGCCTTATATTGAGCTCGGAAGCGGATGGGCAGCCAATGGAGGTCTTTCAAAACCGGTGTTATATGGCTGGTCCTGGGAGCACCAGTAACCAGCCGGGCTGCCATGTTCTGCACCATTTGCAGCTTCCGAGTTTGGTATAAGGGTTGCCCCATGTAGAGTACATTGCAGAAGTCCAGTCTCGAAGTTACCAGAGCATGTACAACAGTTTCTAGGTCCCTCTGGGCCAGGTATGGGCGCAGCTGGCGAATAAGCCGAAGCTGATAACAGGTGCTCTTGACCGTCGCATTCACCTGAGCAGTCAGGTGAAGCGACGAGTCAAGAAGCACCCCCAGACTGCGCACGGAGTCCTTCACAGGGAGCGTGACCCCGTTCAGGACAGGTGGAACCACCGCCATTCCTGGACCAGGGGAACCTATCACTAGTACCTCCGTTTT
>JACSCI010000013.1:15431195-15452568 GCA_016801065.1 Sceloporus tristichus | reverse complement strand
CCTTCTGCCATGCAGGAATACATAGGATCCTACAGTCAGAAGGGATCCCCAAGAGTCATCCAGCCCAACCCCCTTCTGACATGCAGGAATACATTGGATCCTAGACTTGTAAGGGACCCCCAAAGGCCATCCATTCCAACCCCCTTCTTCCATGCAGGAACACATAGGATCCTAGGGTTCAAAGTTACCCCCAAGGGCCATCCAGTCCAGCCCCCTTCTGCCATGCAGGAATACATAGGATCCTAGAGATGGAAGGGACCCCCAAGGGACATCCATTCCGATCCCCTTCTGCCATGCAAAAATGCATAGGATCCTAGAGTTGGAAGGGACCTCCAAGGGCCATCCAGTCCAGTCCCCTTCTGCCATGCAGGAATACATAGGATTCTAGGGTTGGGAGGGATCCTTAAGGGCCCATCTTTTCCAACCCTCTTCTGCCATGCAGGAAGACAGAATTTAGGCATCCCTGACAGATGGCCGTCCAGCCTCTGTTTAAAAACAGCCTCCGAAGAAGGAGACAACACCACAATCTCCGAGGGAATGTCTTCCACCATCAAACAGTTCTTACTGCCAGGAATTTCTTCCCAGCATTGAGCTGGAATAACTCTTTTCCCGTAGTTTGCACCGGTTGCTGTGTTGTGTCCCATTGCTCTGGAGCAGCAGAAAACAAGATCTTGGCCGTCTGTTCAGCAATGCAAGAGAGCAGCAGGGAAATAAACAAGATGAACCTGAACTCTGAAACAAAGCAAAGCCAATAAGCTCCAACAGGCCTCACTGGAACCTGGCCTCTTGCTTGGAGGGCAAGGAATTGGGAGCAAAGCCTGGCTCTCTGCACCAATGAAGTGGAGCCAGGCCCTGCATTGCTGCTCCTGCCAGACAAAGAGACCAGTGTGACCCAGAAGCTTCACTGTTCTTCTCTCTTCCTTTCTCCAAAGGGTTTTATTCTCCGGCACAAAGGAAAGGCGGCCATTCAGGGGAACCAGTTCTATGTGGGGCTGGTGTGTGTGTGTGGGGGGGGCTGAGGAATGAAAGGACCCCCCTCCCAAGGGACTGGGGGCAGAGGGGCCGCTTTGGGCAAAGGGGGGGGTCTTTCTTTAGGTCAGGGATTTTGCAAAGGGCCGAGGCCACCCACGCCGAGCCAGACCCATTGTCCCCCTGAAAAAGAGGTTCTGGGGGATTATTGGGGGGGGGGGAGTTGGCTGGACTCTATAAGCTGCCTACAATGGAAGGAGAGGGAAAGGGGGGGTCACCCACTGCATCCCCCCAAAATCCCCTTTCTGCTCAAGAGGCCCAGTCTTGAATCGGAGCAAAGGGACGGAGCTGACGGCCTGCAAAAGCTGGCCATCTCTGGAAGTATATTTTGTGGGGTGTGGGTTTAAATTATGCCTTCAAAACACCCCCCCCCCCATCCATGTGTGTTGCTGGGGTTGCATATCCCATCACTCCCTGGGTGTGATGTGGCTGCTGCTCTCTGTGCATCCTCACTGTTCCAGGAATGGAAGATCCAGTTTCTAATCTGAGTGCAGCAATAAGGCTGCTTGGGACTGCTTTAGCCACCATGCTACAGAATCCTGGGACTTACTGTTTGTGGTGACACCAGAATCAGTGGACAGGAACCCTGGGATTTGTAGTTTTGCAAGCTCTCTACCCTTCCCTGGGTGCATCTACACTTCCGAAATAATGCAGCATGACTCCACTCTCAGTCCGGTCGATCCATCCCTATGGAACCTTGGGATATGTAGTTTTGCAAAGGTCTTGATGGCCTTGTCTGGATGCATCTATGCTATTTTATCTGAATAAAGAGCTCTGTGTGATCCGCAGGTCTTCCCATGAAAGAGCGCTGTGCGATCTGCAAATAAAAGCTGTGTGTGTGATCCACAAGTCTGTACCAAAGCTCAGGGTGATCCCAAGGTTTCCCCAGTCAAGAGCTCTGTTTGATCTCAAAGTCTGTAAAGCTCTGTGTGATCTCCAGATCTGCCCAAGAAACAGCTCTGTGCGATCTGCAAATGTGTCATCCCCAGTTCTTCCCAATCAAGAGTCCTGTGCAGGGCGACTGAGTGCCCTAACTGCAAAGGAGGACGAGGCACCACGAAATAGAGGACATGGTGGGAAAATCTAGGACACTATCAAGTAAAAGCTACAAGCGCTAGTATAAATATGGATTCATGCTTCTCAGTTGATCTCAGAATGGAGGACATTTTGGGATTCCTCCTGGACAGAAGGTTGTAGGACATTATTAACCTTTTAACCTGCGAAAGGTCCCCTGGCTCTGTGCAATCCACAGTCTGCCTAAGGAAGAGCTGGAAAGAGGCTGGTGTGACCTGTGAGTCTGCACCACAAAGCGCTTTCCCATGCGGTCAGCAAGTCTGGACAGTGAGGAGCTCTGAGTGGTCTGCAAGGCTGTACAACGAAAAGCCGCACACAAGTCTCTACAAAAGCATTTATTTATGTATTGTATTTATTTATATCCCGCCCTTCTCCAAAGACTGGACGGCTCTATGCCATCCAAAGGTCTCCAGCCAAGAGCTCCGCTTGATCTGCAAGTCTGCCGACAAAGAGCTCTGTGTGACCTGCAAATCTGTGCAGTTAAGAGAGCCTTAATTCTGCCCCACAAAGAGTGCTGTGTGATCTGCAAGTCTGCCCAATAAAGGGCTCTGTGTGATCCATAAGTCTGCCCAATATGTTAATTTGACATTTATTCTTCCTTGTCTCTTCCAACCCATCTGGCCCTCTGCTTTGCTCCGTCGGGTTGCCCTCCGACCCCCGGCTCCTGACGTCCAGACTCAACTCTCGGGTGCGGGAACAAGAATTGCGTTTGGACAATCACAAGCCAAGGGTCAGCGCTGGGAGGATTCGCGGTCCGGCCTTCAGCGGCACCCAGGATTCAGAAAAGGCCCAGAAGAGACTTAGCGGCAAAGGCACACAGCTTAATACTCCAGCATGAGAGATTGCAAACCCTCAGGGCCAACCAGTACTTGAACATAACAAGGGAAATATCTAGGAGTCCTGCAAGGATTGCAAGGGGCCCTAGGATATCTTGCAATAGAAAGCTGCAGCATGGGATTGGCATCTGCCTCTTGAGGCCCCTTGAATGGCATTTTGGGAGAAAGGCAGGCTATGAATCCCACAAATAAATAAACATAGTAAGCTCAGATGGGGGACTGGATGGCCCTTGAGGGTCCCTTCTAACTCTAGGATTCAATGTATTCCTGCATGGCAGAAGAAGGGGAGGGATTGGGTGGCCCTTGGGGATCCCTTTGAACCCTAGGATCCTCTTTTGTCCTGCATGGCAGAAGAAGGGGCTGGACTGGATGGCCCTTGGGGGTCCCTTCCATCTCTAGGATCCTAAGTGTTTTTCTAATTATAGGCCACATAGACTTTAAAATCCAAGAATCTCAGGGCAATCCGTGCCACTATGAAACAGACCTTTGAGTGTAAGGGAGTGCTCCTGAGCATGCACAGATTGCTTTCTTGCAGCCAGAGGTTGTTGCCCTGCAAGCCACTCTCTGCAGACTCCAGGCCACCAGACAGAAGAGCTGTGCCAGTTTTCAAGGAAGGACCCTGCATGGCTTCGGCTACTAAAAGGCAACCTTGCTAGCCCCAAATCTGGGATGATCTGGCCCTTGTTGCTGGGCCACAGAGTCGAGAAGAATCCAGTGAGAGGAAAGGGGAAGCAGCTGAAAGTCAGACACGGAAATTGGAAATTTGGGGGGAGATGCAAGCCTGCAAAAAGAGAGTTTTCAGAAATTGTGTGTCAGTTTAGGATTGTAGGGCCCAAAATTTAAGAAGATGCTGCCAATTCCTTGTCTCCCCAACGCCTGCTACTCAGGTAGACTGCCTTTGAAGACAGAGGCTCCATTTCAATTGCAAATTTGCACATTTAAAGTTGCATATTTGCAAATTGCAATATTGCAAATTGCAAGTGATATATTTAAATAATTTAAATAATTAAAATTTAAATGTGTCATTTACTTGTACTTAAACTTGTAGTTTACTTTAAATTTGTACTTTATTTAAAATTTAAATTTTAAATTAATTAAAATTTTAATAATAAATAATAATAAAATTTTATTTATATGCTGGCTCTCCCTCAGGATTGAGGCAGCTTACAATATCAAATAAAATACAATATAAAATACAACATATAGTAAAATGCATTCTACTACTTCCCTCCCTCCTTCACTATTCTATAATAAACTATCATATACCATTAAAACCATTAAAACAGTCAGTTAATTATAATTTAAAATTTTAATAATTTAAATTTAAAATTTAAGTATTGCTAATTTAATGTTTACATTATTGCTAATTAAATTTAAAACTCAACATTAATTTTCAAATTTAAATTTAATGTATTAATTTTCAAATTTAATTTAATTTACATTTTAAAATTAAAATTTAATTTAAATTAAAATTTTTAAATTTAAATTATTAAAATTTTAAATGTTAAATTATTTAATTTTAAATTTTCAATTATTTATTTTTTAAATTGAAATTGCTTAAATTTTAAATTTAATTTATTTAAAATTTGAATTTGAATGTCGCTGATTTAACATTTAAATTATTGCTAATTCAAATTATCTATAATTTTTTTAATTATGGCAATTCTTCCTCCATTTGCATCTAGGCAAATGTCATTGAAACCTCCCAGAACGTTGCTGCAAAAATGTAGTTGCACTTCATTCTTTTTGTTAGTATGGAATACATAACAGAGTTACTCTCCAAATGTGGGAAATAGAGTTACTTTGCCGGCGTAACGAGTAACGTTTTCTAGTTACCTTTTCAAAGTCGGAGGAGACATTTTTGATAGGAAAACTTCAGGATTTTACATCGTTTCTCTTTCTAATCCTAAAATCGGTGCGTCTAAATAACAAAAAGGTAATTTACAAAAGTTAGAAACAACGCAACGGGCGACATGAGTTGCAGCCCTTGCAAAATGCAAGAAGTAACAATGGCAGTTTCTAAAACACTGCAACAACTACCAGCAGCAAATTACTTTGCAAAACAGAGGTACAAAATCTGAGGATTTACTAAGTAACTTTCCCACTAAATGTAACTTTACCTGTAGAGGCTGAGCCTTCTTTATCTGCAATCCCAAAATCCAAAAAGCCCAGAGCCTTTTAAATAGCAGCCTCTTTGCTTTTCTGAGGGTCCAAAGCACTTGAGTTTCATGCTCAAAATTATGAGAAGTATAAAAATTTAAAAGTATAATTCTGAGCATAAGACGCATACAAAACATACATCAGTTTCGTGCTTAGGCTTCGGTCCTGTCTCAAAAATATATCTTCTTAGATACATGCAAATCTTGCACACATTAAAAAATAATCTGAAAAAATGCTAAAGGAGGACAAGAAGCGAAGCTCAATGGAAAGGACTGAAGGCGGCTAATTAAACCCGACTGGCCTCCAGGAAACGTACGCAGAGCAAAGGACAACAAGATCCAGAACCCACAAAGCTTCATTGGACAACCAAAAGGCACAAAATACACAAAACCTTTGGATTTTTGGCATTTTGTTTGGCCAATAAAGTTGTGTGGGTTGTGGATGTTGTAGTCAACTGGCCTCTGGATTACTTGTAACTTGTATGAGGCAAAGAATTTGACTAAAATCCTGTCTTGTGGCTACCTTTTTTGTCCCACTTTAGTTACACGTCAAGTAACTTAAAGCTTTGGGAATCTGCAGCTGCAAGGCAATAAATGCGTCCCCAGATGTTGCCGAAATAAAGAACACAAATTAAGAAAGAAAGAAATAATGACTGACAAGGGCAAATTACTTTTTGAAACCTTACCTGTCTCCGAATTACTTGTAACTTGTATTACTCAAAACTTGAGAACTTAAATCCATGAAACTGGGCCGGAAAATGTCTAATTAACAAATTGTAAGCCACTCTGATAGCCTTGGCCAAAGAGTGGGGAATAAATACATAAGTATTATTATTATTTATTTATTTATCATCATCATCATCATCATCATCATCATCATCTACTAGCGTCAATCCCTGCCCTCTCTGTGTTTCATTTCACTTGAAAGTAAAATAAAATAAAGTAGCTTTCCATGGAAGTTTGCAAGTACAAGACAAAGTGCATGTTCCCTGTGCCCTCTCCCCAATTTCATATTATTATTCATTATCTATTATCTATTATCTATTATTATTATTATTATTATTATTATCCTGCATCCCCCCCCAAAATTATTTAATTTTACAAATTAAAACAGCACAGTTAAAAAGACAAGAAAAGGACACGCTGAAATAAAACCCCAACATTAAAAGCATCCCTCGTCCAAAGCATAAAATGCAACCAGAAAGATAACATTCCAGATGTTGCTGAAGTTGCAATGCACTGTCCAAAGAGGGTCAAGAGGGTCGGGGATTATGGACTTTGCAATCATGACCAGGGGCTTTTCCAGACACCAAACTTCATCTGGGTCTGGGTTTTGGGGAGGCTCTCCCTGGTTGCAAAAGACTGCAAAAGCTAGCCTCACTCCCATTACCTTTTAAACCGGATCATGATTCGGTGAAGACTGGTGTAAATGCATGATTCCCCGTCTGAATCACTGAAGCGATTCCAAAAGGGGGGCCCACGTTCTAGACCCATTTAACCTGCGTCTTTTTGACACTGGTTTTTCCCTGCTTCTTTTCAACCAAATCGAATCTGTGCAAGTGGGAACCAGAACCAGATTGGATTCAATTTCACAGTTCAGCTTTAAATGAATAACTTTGGTGCAAATGGGAACCAGACACGGATTTTGGAATCGGTTTATTGAAAGGGAAAAACATGTTTTCCGAGGCCTTGGAGCAGAACCGATTCTATTTAAACCAATTTATTTCCCAATGCAAACCACAAGTGGGTTATCTTGCTTCAGGAACCGGTTTAAATGGAACCAATTCATTTGTGAATGGGAACCAGAAGTGGGTTGTTTTGATGCAATTCCATGCCAGGAAATGCGATCAGGGCAAAAACCGAGTCATTCCTCCAGTCCGGATGCAGCCTAAAAGTGTGGCAACATCCTCCATTTGCAGCAATTGAAAAGAGACTAATGTGGAAGCAGGAGAGAGGAGCCGGGACATTTTAGAAGAGGTCGCGAAAGTGGGATTAATTGGGATTTATTGGGACTGTTGATGCCAAATCAGATTAGTTGAAGGGTTTGCAAAAGAGGAGGAGAAGAGAGAAACAGGTACATTTCAAAAGCAGCCGAGAAAGTGGGATTGCACAGGAATTAATCGGGAGTCGCTCTATAAATCCAGATAGTTGGAGGGTTTGCAAAGGAGGAGGATAAACCGGGGCATTTTGGAAGCAGCGAGAAAGTGGGACGGCAGAGGATTAATCTGGATTATCTCTGCCAAATCTGGACTGATGGAAGGGTTGCAAAAAAGGAGAAACCGGGACATTTTAAAAGCATCTGAGAAAGTGGGAAGGCAGAGGATTAAAGATCCCTGCCAAAGGAGGACAGTCAGGGGCAAAGCATTTGCAAAGGCTGCACATTGCATTGGCCTTTTGCACAGTGCTTTGGAGGCTTCTGAACCACCTGATGATCATCTATCTATCTATCTATCTATCTATCTATCTTAATTAATTAATTAATTAATTTCACACCCATCGCACCTGTTTACTTTGGATTTGTCCCCAAGAGCTTTGAAGAAATTTGTACCCAAGAGGTTTGAATAAAATTCACAAGTTCTTTTTGCAGGAGGCCACAGTTGGTCTCAAAAAGGACTTTTTATACAGAACAAGGCAGCTATTTCTTTGGAAAAACCCGTCCAAATCAGGATTGCAATATATATATATATATATATCCATTTATAGGAACAGATCAGTTGTTATTTAGAAAGAGAGAGAGATTGTGAAAATATTCGTAGAGGCTGCTTATAACAACTAGATATGAAGCATTGACGAACACACAAAGTCTTTGAGGAACCCAGAGTCTTCTCCCGTCTTTGTCCTCATCAAACCCCTGGTTCCCTGGAAGGACATTTTTTTAGAAACCACAACTAATCCTCCTCTTTTCCAAAACCTTTCTCCTACTTTCCCTTTCTTGTCTTCTCTCTTGGCCTTTGCCAAAACCTTTTCCAAGCTCCAAAATGAGAGGAAAAAACCTCCCCAATTCCCTCCCCACAACTATTCAGAGAGGCATGAAGCAGCCAAAGTTTCCTCCTTTACAAAATGTTTGCAAGATGTCTGGGATTTTAAGTTTGCCATAAAAATTAAGTTTGGTCTTCTACGCAAAAGGTTGCATTTAATGGTAATGATGCTTCTTCTTGCTCTTCTTGGTTGAAGTTATTGCTCCAAGAAGTGAACCTACTTTGAACATGCCAAGTTACATGACAAAATCTCTCCGCTTTCCTAGATTACCAGAATCCAAATCTGTTGAGGGTCCGAAACTTTATTTAACGATATTCAGAAGACTGTGAAACTGTGAAGGAGGAGGAGGAGGAGGAGGAGGAGGAGGACAGTTATTATCCAATCGCCGCAGCTATTGAGCGATGCAAGGCTTCTTCCTTTAGGGCTGGGAAGGCAGCTTTGCCATAAAAAGAATGGCATCTTCTTTGCAAGCATTTCTGAATGACTTAAATCTCATGGCAATCAGGATTACTCTTCTTCTTGGCGGCTCTTAAAAGTGACCCTGCTTGAAACAGGCCAAGTGCTCTGATGAAAATGATTCCTTGGAAAGCAACCGAATCTCCGAGGCTCCGAAAAACGAGCAAAACTGAGAGGATGGTGAAACTGGGAATAAGGGCAAGAAGTTTTTGGACCTTTGATGATTCAAACTCTATTATCCAATGTGGCCTCACAAATTCCTAGAGTCTTGGATAGAATCTGAAACTTCAAGGGTCCAAAAAGAAATCCAGTTGGCAGTATTTAGAAGACTGTGAAGTTGAGAATAAAAGCAAGAATGGGTCAATTGTCCAACGAAACCTCACCGATTCCTGGAGCTTTTGATAGAATTGGAACCACCGAGGGTCCAAAAACCCAAGTGAGCAATATTTAGAAGACTGTGACATGATCCAAGAAAACTTCCTCAGTTCCTCCAAAACTCCGTTGAGCAATATTTAGAAGATGTAGAAGATTGTGAAACTGAGAATAAAAGCAGGAACAGGCCAATAATCCAATTAAACCTCACCGACTCCAAGATGTTTTGATAAAATCTGTTAGCAATATTTAGAAAGCTGTAAAATTGAGAATAAAAGGAAGAATGGACCAATTATCCAATAAAGCTCACAGATCCCTAGATTTTTGGATAGAATCGGAATCATCATGGGTCCAAAAACTCAAATTAGCAATATGTAGAAGACTGCGAAATTGAGACTAAAAGCAAGAACAGGCCAATTATCCAACGAAAACTCCCCGGTTCCTAGATTCTTGCATAGAATAATGGTTTTAAAAAGGCTCTTTCGTTTGCAACATCGAGGAGAAGACCGGAGCCCTGAAAACAGGAACGAGAAGAGGCTGCCTTACCTAGGAATAGCTTTCCAGTTCCTAGACAGGAGACTTGAATCACTGGCGGCTGGCAATGTTTGGAAGGGCCTGAAACTCAGAATACAAATAAACGGCCGTATTATTTGATGATAAATCCTCGATTCCTGGATTCCTTGGACCAAATCCACTCCGTGAGAGAACAACTTAAAAAGCAAAAGTTAGTCATGTTGGGAAGATGGAGGAACTAATAATAGTAATAATCGTAACAGGTCACATTAGTCAATAAATACCTTGCCGATTCCTGGACTCTCAGACAGAACCCAAATTGCTGATGGTGCCAAACTTGGAGAGAAACCTGCCCCAGCTTCTCCCCCCTCCTTCCCTGAAGCCCCTGTCACCCAAATTTTCCTTGCAAATGGCCCTTTGCTGCCCCCCAAACCCCCTTGGTCCTCTCTTCCTTGGCTTTGGGGTCTTCTGGGGACCCCCACCCCCAAAAGAAGCAAGCCTTCCCCTGAGGAGAATTTGCTCCTGGTGGACTCCAAAGAAACCTTCTCCAAGATGTTGGGGGTCATCGGGGGGGGGGGGGGCTGGACCCCATCCGTCCCTCCAGCTGCTCCGCCGGACCCCTCCAAAACTCTTCCCACCCAATGACCATCTCCCACCCCCCAATTGGGACCCATACGACCAGACCTTGGATGGAGGTCCTGACCTTCTTCGGACTAAGGTGCAGAAGTGAGACCCCAATGCAGCAAAAAAGGGGGAGAAAGTCCAGGAAGGGGTTCTGATGCCCCCCAAAATCCCCTTTGAATCCTGACCCCCAAATCCACCACCACCGCCTTTCCATTTTAATTTTAAAAAATCCCAATGGCAAAGCAACCTGGGCCTGGAAGAGAAAGTTCTCCTGGGAAAGGGGCCTGTCTCTTGGCTATCCTTGCAAAAGGAGACCCACTTTTCCTGGACCCCCTCTTTTTTCTGGGGGGCTGGAGTGGGTGGTCTCTATTGGGGGCCCCCATGCCCCTCTCCTTCTTGTGCTCCTCTCTTTCTTCCTCTTCTTCTCTTTCTCCATCCATCCCTCCTCCTCCTTCTCTGGGTCTCTGCAGCTGGACCTACAATAGGCCCCAGATATTTGGGGAGGGGGGCTTGGAGGAGGAGGAGGGTCTTCTTCAGCTGCTTCAATGGGGCCCCCCTTGCCAAAGAGTTGGGGGTCCTGGCCATGGAGGAAGGGCGAGCCAGCCACCCAGGGCGCGGGGAGGGCAGAGCCAAGAAAGGGGGCTCCCGTTGCCTTGGCAATGGCTCCATAAAGGACTTGGGGGGCCCAGGAAGGCCAGAGAGCCCCCCTCCATCTGTGGGTCAGGGGGCTTCCAAGAGAGGGGTGGGTTGCCCAGGGAGATGGGGCCTTGAATGGCAGGCATGGCAGCCGGCCGGCTTCAAAAGGGGGCAAAGAATAGGGCAGGCTGGCCTTTTGGGGGGGGGATTGTGACCCCCACTAATCCCCCCTTAGTCCTAATCCCCAGTCCTCCAAATCCAAGGGGGCCCAGCAGAGAAAGGGACAGGCCTGGCAAAGCTGGACAGGCTGGGAAATGGGCACAACTGGGGCACTGGCCAAGGTGCCAAGGGGCAAAGCAGGACCCCCAAAGAGAGGCTCCTTGGGGGCCTTCTGTGGGTCTGGGACAGGCAGAAGTCCAACAGGAAAAGAGGCTGCTTTTCCTCTGGCCATAAAGGGTTGCCATCATTGTCCACTACTGTATTACCAGGGACAAAATGTAGGACAAATTCAAAACCAAACTGTAGGACAACTGCAGGACAAAACTCAGCCCATAATGTAAGACATTTAAGGTCCTCCATTTTTCTTAAATGTCCTACATTTTGGGCTGAGTTTTGTCCTGCAGGCGTCCTACAGTTTGGTCTAGATTTTGTCCTACTTTTTGTCCCGGGCTTTAGTGGACAATTATGGCAACTGGCAAAGTTACTGAATTGTGTAGTTTACTAAGCTACTTTAGTTGTCAATTAATTGTAAAATTAGTTGGTAAGTTAGTTCATGGTAAAGTTACCAAGTTGCTGAATTAATTGTCACTAAGCTATTACCTGAATTACTGAAAAGTAATTACAGTGAAATCGAAGGCTTTCATGGCCGATGGCATCCATAGTTTTCTGTGGGGTTTTCGGGGGGGGGGGCTCTGCGACCATGTTCTAGCAGAGTTTCTTCCTGAGGTTTCCTAAGCAGCATTTGTGGCTTTGGCATCTTCAGAGAATGCCTCCATGCCAGTATTCTCTGAAGATGCCAGATGCCACAGATGCTGGCGAAAGGAAGAAACTCTTCTAGAACCTGGCCACATAGCCCAAAAACCCCCACAAAAAACTATAATTACAGTTAAATTATAGTAATTGTAACTAAATGGTGATTGGGTGCTTCCCCTGTGGAACCCCCTTTGGCCTTCTTGGATCCTATTTTGTGGGTCTGGGACAGGCAGAAATCCAACAGGGAGAGAAGCTAAAGTATGGATTTATGTATCCCACCTTTCTCCCAAAATGGGGTTCAAGGCGGCTAGCTGGAGATGGGCACCATTTGGAACTACTTTAGTTACAGCGGCAGTTTAGTTTACAGCAATTATTACACTAATTGTAGCTAAGTTATAAGTAATGTAACTAAATGACAGTAAATGCAACTAAGTAGTAATTGGATGCTTCGCCTTGAATCCCGCAGAAGAAGGAGAAGCAACAAAAGACCCTTCAAGTTAAATGCAAAGTTACTGAATTGTAAAGTTTACTGAGCTACATTAGTTGTAAATGATTTGGAAAGTTAGTTAGCTAATTAATGGTAAAGTTACCAAGTTGCTAAATTAATTGTAACTACGCTATTAACTGAATTATTGAAAAGTAATTACAGTTACATTACAGTAATTGTACCTAAGTGGTAATTGGATGCTTCCCCTGGAACCCCATTTGGCCATCGTGAATGTTAAAGTATATATATTCAAGATGGGATTTATATATCCCACCTTTCTCCCAAAATGGGGTTCAAGGCAGCTAGCTGGGGATTTGGAACTAATGTAATTACAGATGCAGTTTAGTTCACAGTAATTGTTTCAGTAATTGTAACTAAGCTATGGGGTTTATAACCCACTTTCCCTCCAAAATGGGGTTCAAGGCGGAGATGGGCACCATTTGGAATTACCTGAATTACCACTGCAGTGTAGTTTGCATTAACTGTTACAGTAATTGTAACTATGTTACAATCATTATAACTAAGTTATAGTAATTATAACTACATAGTAATTATGCTACATCTTAAATACCAGTTACTGTAGTTATAAAGTTACTGTAAAGCTGCAAAGTTATTAAATTAATTGTAACTAGGATACTAATGAAATTTTAATAAAATAAATGTAATTATGTTACAGTAATTCTAGCTAAGTAGTAATTGGATGCCTTGAATCCCATTTTGTGGGTCTGAGACATCATGGCACTTTGCAGCAAAAGAAACAACACAAGAATCTTTAAATTAATGGTAAAGTTTCTGAATTATAAAGTTTACTAAGCTACTTTAGTTGTAAATTAATTGTAAAGTCAATACATTAATTGTAAAATTACCATGTTACTAAATTAATTGTAACTAAGTTGCTAATTAAAGTATTGCTACATAATTGTAATTAAATTGCAGCAATTGTAACTAAGTGGTAATTGGGTGCTCTGCCTTGAACCCCAATTGTAATTAAGTGGTAATTGGATGTTCCACTTTGAACCCCAATTGTAACTGAGTGGTAATTGGGTGCTCCGGCTTGAACCCCAATTGTAACTGAGTGGTAATTGGGTGCTCCGGCTTGAATCCCAATTGTAACTGAGTGGTAATTGGGTGGTCTGGCTTGAATCCCAATTGTAATTGAGTGGTAATTGGATGCTTTGCCTTGAATCCCAATTGTAACTGAGTGGTAATTGGATGCTCTGCCTCGAACCCCTATTGGAACTGAGTGGTAATTGGATGTTCCACCTTGAACCTCAATTGTAATTGAGTGGTAATTGGATGCTCCGCCTTGAATCCCAATTGTAACTGAGTGGTAATTGGGTGGTCTGGCTTGAATCCCAATTGTAACTGAGTCGTAATTGGATGCTCCGCCTTGAAACCCAATTGTAACTAAGTGATAATTGGATGCTCCGCCTTGAATCCCAATTGTAATTGAGTGGTAATTGGATTCTCCGCCTTGAACCTCAATTGTAATTGAGTGGTAATGGGATGCTCTGCCTTGAATCCCAATTGTAACTGAGTGGTAACTGGATGCTCTGCCTTGAATCCCAATTGTAACTGAGTGGTAATTGGATCTCCTTCTTGAACTGCAATTGTAACTGAGTGGTAATTGGGTGCTCCACCTTCAACCTCAATTGTAACTAATTGGCAATTGGATGCTCCGCCTTGAACCCCATTTTGTGGGCCAGGGACAGGCCAAAATCCAGTGGGGGAGAAGCTTCATCCCTTTGGCTTCCTGTGCAATGGGAAAACAGCAAGAAATGCAGGCCCTTGTCAAGCCTACTGACCATTACCCCTTTCATTTGGTCCATGTGGGAACCAATGATACTGCAAGGCACAGCCTTCAGAATACGTTGTCCCCATCTTCAAAAAGGGGAAGAAAGAGGAACCCAACAATCATCGTCCAGTTAGTCTGACATCAGTACTAGGAAAGATTCTGGAGCAGATCATTAAACAGAGAGTCTGTGAACATCTAGAAGGCAATGCCATCATCACAAAAAGTCAACATGGGTTTCAGAGAAACAAGTCATGCCAGACAAATCTGATCTCTTTCTTTGATAAAATGACCATCTTGGTAGATGAAGGGAATGCTGTGGATGTAGTATATCTTGATTTCAGTAAGGCCTTTGACAAGGTTTCCCATAACATTCTTGCAAACAAGCTTGTAAAATGTGGGCTAGACAAGGCAACTGTTAAATGCATCTGTAATTGGTTGTACCGGCTGAACCCAAAGGATGGTCAGCCATGGCTCCTTTTCATCCTGGAGAGAAGTGACCAGTGGGGTCCCACAGGGCTCTGTCCTGGGCCCAGTGCTATTCAACATCTTTATCAATGACTTGGATGACAGAATTGGGAGCATACTTATAAAATTTGCAGATGATACCAAATTAGGGGGAATAGCTAATACCCCAGAGGACAGGATCAAGATTCAAAATGACCTGAATAGACTAGAAAGCTGGGCCAAAGCTAAAAAAATGAAATTCAACACAGAGAAATGTAAGGTATTGCACTTAGGGCGGAAAAATAAAATGCACAGATATAGGATTATGCGGGACACCTGGCTTAAGGAGACAACATGTGAAAGGGATCTAGGAGTCCAAGTAGACCACAAGTTGAACATGAGTCAACAGTGGGATGCGGCAGCTAAAAAGGCCAATGCTATTTTAGGCTGCATCAATAGAAGTATAGTGTCTAGAGCAAGAGAAGTCATAGTGCCACTGTATTCTGCTTTGGTCAGGCCCCACCTTGAATATTGTGTCCAGTTCTGGGCACCACAATTCAAAAAGGACACTGAGAAACTGGAGCCATGTGTCCAAAGGAGGAAGACTAAAATGGCGGAGAGTCTGGAAACCATGAAGCTCTATGAGGAACAACTGAGGGAGATGCTGGGGGTGTTTAGCCTGGAGAAAAGAAGGTTAAGAGGTGATATGATAGCCCTATTTAAATATTTGAAGGGGTGTCATATTGAGGAGAGAAAAAGCTTGTTTTCTGCTGCTCCAGAGAATAGGACACAATGGAGCAATGGATGCAAGCTCCAGGAAAAGAGATTCCACCTGAACATTAGGAGGAACTTCTTGAGAGTAAGGGCTGTTCGACAGTGGAATGCACTCCTTTCTCAGAGAAAGGTAGAGTTTTGTTCTTGGTGTCATATAAAGCCCTAAATGGCTTGGGCCCAGGGTACTTGGAGGACCCCCTCTCCCCATACAGTCCGCCCCGCACTCTCAGATCGGGCGGAAAACATCTGCTAAGAGTCCTGAAGTCTAGATATACTTCATCTTCATTTTCCCTCTCAGCCCTGCAGATCTGGAACTCCTTTCCCGATGAGCTCCGCTCTGTCACCTCTCTAGATTTGTTCAGGAGAAATGTGAAGACCTTTCTTTTCCGTCAAGCTTTCCTCCATGTGCCTTAATACTATCCTCTTCTCCCTTCTCACATATTGTTCGATCCAGCTACTTTGTTGTATGGTTTTAATGTGTGTAATATAATGTTTTTAGAGTATTTTGTATAGCTTTAAATTGGTTATGGGTAGTTTGTTTACACTGTTGGGGACATACGTTCTTATAATTGTATCATTTTATGTTGTAAACCACTATGATCTATGTAGGAATAGCAGTATATCAATACATTTTCATTCATTCATTCATTCATGTCCCATGACTATTATAGTCCCTGCCATGGGTCAGAGTTAGAGAACTCTGGAAATATATTTGGACAGCATAGACTGTCTATGTTGAAGAAGGATTGCTGTTAGACAGGGGAGGGGTGGTTATGTCATTTGTTGATGTTCATATGTTTCTTCTTTGTGGTCTCTGCGAATGCACACAAATGGGTTGGAAAACCTTTCCTGCACAGGCACAGACATCACCCATTTGTGTGTATTTGCAGATGGCCACTCGAAAAAATACAGTTACAGGTAAGCAACCTGTCCTTACACCTGTAATGTCGCACCTGTCATTGTGATGTATATGTATTGGGATGCCCAGTGTCCAACTCAGCTGTTATATAGTGTGCTTGGCTATGCAATACCTTAAAGGTGAAATGCTGCAGCCAGTGGGGGATTGGGGGATAAATGACTTGTAAATAAAGATTGTGTTTTAGGGTTGACAGTATTCCAAAGCCATTCGTGCCTGCTATTCTCTGCCTTCTTCTCTTCAATCGATCTCCTGGCTCAGAGGGATCTGCTGCCAAGTTGCGGGGATTTTAGCGACATCTCGCTCCTATACCTCCTGCCTGGCGACTGATGACGCTGCCCAGGCTCTTGCGCTGATTGGCCGCCATCTGAAGCTTTATTTTCCCCTGACGGGGGCTAAACCCAGAAAACCCCCCTGAGTACCTGGGGGGCAGAGGGAGACTTAGACCCTCTCCTTGTGGCCGCCCCTACTCGTGGTGGGGATGATGGGTGTGGTAGTAGTCTTCTCCTCCCTAGAGGCAATGGACGCCTTGGAGCCTCCAGGTGAGCAAAGGTCACTTGGGGAGAACTTTTTTGTGGGTGTCTGCCCCCCCCCACTTCCTCGAGGCACACCAGACTCCCCCAATTTTCAGTTTTTCAGGTCCTTTGGGGGACTTTCAAACTGGTAGGGAGAGCCAGGCTAGTGTTGGGTGTTGGATTGGGAGTCCTAGTCACACTCTCTCAGCCTCAGAGGAAGACCATGGTGGCCAGTCTCCTCAGACCAAGAAGAGGGTTGTCCGACTAGATTGTTCCGAGTCCTTTAAAATCTAGGCTTGTGGCGACCTCCCAGAGGGCGTTCTCTGCTGTCGCCCCCAAACTCTGGAACGACCTGCCGGATGAGATCCGTCAGTTGACATCATTAGACAGCTTTAAAAAAGCGGTCAAGACGGATCTCTTCCGGCAGGCCTTTCCAGATTAACCATACCGGCCCAGGTTCCCAGGTTCCCTGATTCCCTCATTCCTCCCGTGGCCCCATCTTAGTGATGGTCGAGGATCAACAGAGGGATATCAGGGTTTTTAGTTTTAATTGCTGTTTTTATGTTTGATATGGTGTTTTTAGTAGGTTACACTGTTTAATATTGTCTTAAGGGGGGGAGGGATAAAGTGTTTTAAATTCTTATATTTTATATTTTACTGTTGTCAACCGCCCGGATTGGTTTGCCACAGGGCGGTATATAAATAAATATTATTATTATTATTATTATTATTATTATTATTATTATTATTATTATTATCCTGCCCTACTGGATGGCCCTTGGGGGTCCCTTCCAACTCTAGGATCCTCTGTATTCCTGCATGTCCGAAGGAGGCTGGACTAGAAGGCCCTTGGGGGTCCATTCGACCGACAGTTTTGTCTCCCTCTGCTGGCCATTTGCAGGATGCACACCACAAGCCATCTCCATGCACTTTAAGGGCGTTTAGAGTCATTAGAATCATAGAAGCATAGAGTTGGAAGGGCCCTGATCCAGTCCAACCCAATTCTGCCATGCAGGAAATCCAAATCAAAGCATCCTCGACAGATGGCCATCCAGCCTCTGCTTAAAGACCTCCAAAGAGGGAGAGTCCACTACACTCCGAGGAAGGAGTCCACTGTCGAACAGCCCTGACTGTCAGGAAGTTCCTCCTAATGTTGAGGTGGAATCTCTTTTCCTGCAGTTTGCATCCATTGCTCCGGGTCCTAGTCTCTGGAGCAGCAGAAAACAAGCTTGCTCCCTCCTCAACATGACATCCCTTCAAATATTTAAACAGGGCCTCATATCACCTCTTAACCTTCTCTTCTCCAGGCTAAACATCCCCAGCTCCCTAAGTCTTTCCTCATAGGGCAAGGTTTCCAGACCCTTCACAATTTTAGTTACTGGGAATGTTCTTGGATTCTATGAAAGCAGGAGGACATTGTATTTTGAAGTTGGGGGGGGGAGGGAGTTACTCCATACCCTTTGTAGGGCTTGTGTAAGGAGGGTGGAATGGTGCCCCCAAGTTTCTCTGGGGGACCAAATGACATCCAGGGAATTTGGAAGAAAATAATAGTTGTTCAATGCTTTCACAGCATTGAACTATGATTCCGAGGACAAAGAGGTCAGATCCCCAATCTAGCCTAAAAACCCACTGGGTGACCTTGGGCAAGTCACACTCTCTTAGCCTCAGAGGAAGGCCATGGTGAAAGATCCTTCTGGACATCTTTGACAAATTCGCCTTGGGGTTGCCCTAAAAATGTCTTGGAAACACACAACAACAACAAGTTAAAAGCAACTCTGCTGCCGCAATCCCATTTTTTTTGGGGGGGGGGCTCTCGCTTGCTTGAAATCAGCTGGGCAAGGGGCTCCAAATAGTGGTGGACTACAGGGCAGAACAGTGGTCAATTTGGCAACAGTTCCCCTTCTCTGGACTGGATGGGAACATGACTCTCTGGCCAAAGCAGAACGGCGCTAACTTCTATGTTATGCCATATAATTTATTCATTCTTCAGGGAGGGGCGTTTTCCATCTAGCCTAAAATCTGCAGCAGTAAAACCTCTGCTAAAAAAGTCCTCCCTGGACCCCCTGATTTGGAATAACTATCGGCCTGTGTCACTGCTGCCTTTTCTGGGGAAGGTGACTGAGAGAGCGGTTGCTTTCCAGCTTCAAGGGATCTTGGAAGAAACAGATTTTCTAGACCCATTTCAAACCGGATTCCGGGGGGGCTATGGAGTTGTGACTGCCATGGTTGCCTTAGTCGATGATCTCCGTCTGGGTATGGACAGGGGTAGCGTGTCCTTGTTAGTGCTTTTGGACATCTCAGCAGCTTTTGATACCATTGACCACGGTATCCTTCTGGAATGCCTGAGGGAGTTGGGTATCAGGGGCACTGCGCTCCAGTGGTTGCGCTCCTACCTCTTGGGTCGATTCCAGATGGTGCAGCTGGGGGACGATAGGAGGGAACTTACATCTGGTGTCCCTCAAGGAGTGATTCTGTCCCCCATGCTATTCAACATTTACATGAAACCGCTGGGAGAGATCATCTGGAGACACGGGGCGCGGGGTTATCAGTACGCTGATGACACCCAAATATGTTTCTCTGTGTCTCCGACTGAAGCAGTGACCAAGGATGGCATCTCTCCTCTAGATGCCTGTCTGGAGTCGGTAATGGGCTGGATGAGGGAAAACAGACTCAGTCTGAATCCAGAGAAAACGGAAGTACTCGTGATAGTGGAATCTGTCCACCTGTCCTGAATGGGGTCACACTCCCCCTGAAGGACTCAGTTCGCAGCTTGTGAGTGCTTCTGGACTCGTTGCTCCACCTTACATCTCAGGTGGATGCGACGGTCAGGAGCACCTGTTATCAGCTTCGGCTGATACGCCAGCTGCAAACCTTTCTGGGCCGGGGGGACCTTGAAACAGTGGTACACGCTCTGGTAACCTCTCGTTTGGATTTCTGTAATGCGCTCTACATGGGGCAACCCTTGTACCAAACTCAGAAGCTACAATTGGTTCAGAACATGGCAGCTAGACTGGTCACTGGATCTTCCAGGACCAGCCATATAACACCTGTCTTGAAAGATCTACACTGGCTGCCTATTCGCTCCTGGGCCAAATACAAGGTGTTGGTTATAACCTATAAAGCCCTAAATGGCTTGGGCCCAGGGTACTTGGAGGACCGCCTCTCCCCATATAATCCGCCCCACACTCTCAGGTCATCTGGGAAGAGTTTATTGAGGATCTCTTCTACAAGATATAGGTCAGCCTCTCAAAGGGCCTTTTCCATCTCGGCCCCTGGGACCTGGAACACTCTCCCTGAGGAGCTCCGCACCGCCACCTCCCTGGATCTCTTTAAAAAGAGACTGAAGACCTTCTTGTTTCAGCAAGCCTTCCCCGATGTTCCTTGATATCATGTGACTCCCCACTATATGTACTGTACTATCGACTGCACTCAGCTAGCTTGGATTTGATGTAATGGTTTTAATTTGTATAACTGGAATGTTTTTATTGAAGTTTTATTTATGTATTGCAATTTTTATTCTGTATTATCTACTCTGTCATTGCAATTTTTACCTGTACACCGCTTTGATCACTGTGGAAAAGCGGTTTATAAATAAAACTTATTATTATGACTTCCCATTGATGCAGCCTAGAATCACATTGGCCTTTTTAGCTGCCGCATCACACTGTTGACTCATGTTCAACTTGTGGTCTGCCAAAACTCCTAGATCCCCTTCACACATGCTGTGGTCAAGCCAGGTGTCCCCATTCTATAGCTGTATGTTTTGGGGTTTGTTTGCTTGTTTTTTCCTGCCTAAGGATAGCTAATCCTCCACATTTGAGGATTTGATTAGTATGTTCTCTCAAGGAATCTCTAGGTCCTCCAACATGACTCTGCCGGACATTGACATGCTGGAAGAGTGAGAGATTCCTAGAGAATGATTCAAGTGTTGGACTAGCCCTGTTTAAATATTTGAAGGGATGCCACATTGAGGAAGGAGAAAGCTTGTTTTCTGCTGCTCCAGAAAAGTAGACACAATGGAGCAATGGGTGCAAGTTCCAGGAAAAGAGATTCCAGCTCAACATTAGGAGGAACTTCCTGAGAGTAAGGGCTGTTTGAAAGTGGAATATACACCTTCCTTGGAGAGTGGTGGAGTCTCCTTCTTTGAAGGTCTTTGGATGGCTATCATTCAAGAGATATGCTTTGATTGGGATTTCCTGCATGGCAGAATGGGGTTGGACTGGATCAGGGCCCTTGTGCTCTCTTCCAATTCTATGATTCTATGACTAGCACACTGAGAGTTCAGGGTTCAAAACCCAACTTGGCCATGGAAACCCACTGGTTGCTCTGGGCAGGTCACACTCTCTCAGCCTCAGAGGATGGCAATGGCAAACTTGCTCTGAAGAAACTCACCAAGAAAACCCTTAGGACAGGTTCACCTTAGGGTCACCGAAAGACAGAAATTACTTGAAGGCACATAACAAAAACAACGAGCATTTGTAGGTTGTCCAGCACTATTCTCCAGCCAGCTTCTGCCAGATATTGACCATAGTGTTGCGTTGGAGGACCTAAAGATTCCTAGAGGAGTAACATCAGTTATTTTCATTTGCAGTTTTTCCACTTTCACAGGGGCCTTGCACCCTCAACCCCAGTGAATGGAGGGGCCCAGTGCACCTATAGTAAACGTTATTTTAAAGTGTAATTTGCATGTGTGGCCAGTAGGTGGCAGTAATGGCACACAAAGCCAAAAGGAAAAACCGAAGCCTTTGCAAAGCAAGTCATTAACAAAACAGGTATATAATCCATATTTACT